>PVHY01027443.1:0-16233 GCA_004024945.1 Uropsilus gracilis
GGGGCCTGGATCGGGGCGGGGCCTGCACGGGGCGGGGCCAGCGGCTGTCACCTCCTGACCCTGCGGCGCCCACAGGGCAGCGCGCCTGCCAGCCGGAGGCCGCCAGATCCCCGTGTCCTGCCGCTGGCCGAGCGCCAGGAGGCGTGACCCCAGCGACGACGCCGAGCTGCCGCCCCTCCCTGCCGCGCTGAGCCCTCGGCGCCGGCTGCCCTGGGCGCCCCTGGCGGCGGCCACAGGAGGGGTCCCCTCAGTCCGCTGGCCGCGTCTGCACCTGCCCTGGATGACCGGGAGGCTGGACCCGTCCGAGATCCCCGCTGGGCTCTTTGCGGTGCTGCCCGCGAGGGGGCTGGAGGGTCCCGCGGCTCGGCCCGGAAGCCCAGCGCGTCCCGGACTCGTGCCTCGCGCGGAGGCCTGGGCTGCAGCTTGGGGGGCTGCATGCAGCGAGCCTGCAGGAGAGGGGTGCGGCGGCCGGCAGCCCACAGCGCTGGTCGGCTGGCACCGCGCGCCGGACGGGCCAGCAGATGCTGGGCCCTCGTGGCCGCAGGGTCGGCCAAAGGACTGTCATCTCCCAAGGCCGGCGCCTCTGCTGCAGTCCTGGGAGGCGGCTGTCCTGCTTCTCCCTTTCCTGGAGGGGGACACCTCAGAGGAGGGAAGTTGCCTTTCTGAGGTCACGTGGTGAGTCCACTCTCCCTTCGGGCTTCCCGAGGTAACACTGCAGGCCTTGGAAGGTCTCGCTATTTTTGCCCGGGGAACCGCAGGCTCAAGCCATCCCCAGCCTCAGCCTCCCAGGTAGCTGGGATTACAGGCGCGCACCACCAGGCGCAGCTATTTTCTGAGACCAGGTCTCGCTGTGTTGCCCTGGGCGGGACTCGACCTGTGATCCCCAGGCCCTGCCACGACTCCATAAGCTGTCGCTTACAGGCACGCGCCACTGTGCCCCGCCCAGCATTTTGTTTTGTTTTGTTTTGAGACGAGGTCTCGCTTTGTTGCCCAGGAAATAGCAAACTCAGGTTGCCCGGGCACCCCGGACTCAAGCCATCCCCAGCCTCAGCCTCCCAGGTAGCTGGGATGACAGGAGCGGGCCACCACACCCAGCTATTTTCTGAGACTAGGTCTCGCTATGTTGCCCCGGGCAGGTCTTGGACCTGCGGACTCACGCGATTCCTAGCCTCAGCCTCATGCTTCGTGGGCTGCGATTAAAGGCACGCAGCTTTACTGTATAGCTTAGTTTATTTCACTTAAATCTTTTCTTATTCATGTCTCATGAAAAACGTTTTGGTGACAGTAGTGGTGAATTTTGTTTACATAGAACACTATTGTATAAAATCAAAAGAGAAACTATCGCCGTGTAAAAGGCAACCGAACTTTAAAAACACTACTTTTGTATATTTTCAGATATGGAACAGTCTTCTGTCTACCCTAAAATCGTGACTCTCTTCAAAAGTGTTCTTTTAGGACACCCGTATTGGGATGTTTCTCGCAGCACTATTTACAATTGCCAAGATATGGAAATAACTCAAAATGTCCCCAAACTGACGAATGGTTGCAAAGCTGTGGTCTATTTACACAATGGAATATTACACTGCCATCAAAACTGACAAATATAAAGCATCTGCAATAACATGGATGGACCCAGAGGGAATCATATGAGCAGAAATAAGTCAGAAAGAAAAAGAAGCTATATGATGTCACCTATAGACGGGATGTAGGGGTGACAGGCAAAAGGCCAGGAAAAACCCAGGGTGAGCTGACAGCTGAGAGAGGGCAGACTATTGGGAAGGGGTGGGGGAAAGGAGAGATCAGAGAAGGAAGGAGCATGGGAAGAGGAGATGAAGGCTCAGGGGTGATGGGGGTGGAGGGAAAACCCCAGGGAATGCGATGATGTACTATAGAGATAGATACATACATACATATATGATGACAGACAGATACACATAAATATATAGACAACAAAATGATTAATAAACATTTTTAATAGTGTTCTTTTTGGGGGGGAGACTAGATTTCACTATGCTGCCTGGGGAGTCCTGAACCCATGGACTCAAGCGATCCCCAGCCTCAGCCTCCCAGGTAGCTGGGATTACAGGCGTGTGGCACCATGCTCAGCTATTTTTTAGAGACCAGGTCTCGCTATGTTCCCCAGGGTAGTCACGAACCCGCAAACTCAAGGGATCCCTGGTCCCAGCCTCCCAGCGCTTGAATTACAGGTGCACACCACCACGCCCAGCTCAGAAAGTGTCTTTCAAGTTAAAATCCATTACAATATTGGGGGGACTAAAAAGGTTAAATCATGGGACTACATCAAACTAAAAAGCTTCTGTACAGCAAAAGAGACAAGAGTAAAAACTAAAAGATGCCCAACCAAATGGGAAAAAATCTTTGCCCTCCACATGAGTGACAAGGGTTTAATAACGAAGATCCACAAGAAACCAACACAACTAAACAAAAGCAAAACAAGAAGCCCAATCAAAAAAATGGGGAGAAGAACTAAAAAGACACTTCTCCAAAGAGGAAATACAAATGGCCAACAGGCACATGAAAAATTGCTCAACGTTGCTAGTAATCAGGGAAATGCAAATCAAAACCACAATTGAGATACCACCTTACACCAGTAAGAATGGCCCACATCCAAAGAACAGACAACAAGAATTGCTGGCGAGGATGTGGGGATGGTGGGAATGTAAACTAGTCCAACCACTCTGCAGAGCTGTGTGGAGGACCCTCAAACTAATGGAAATGGAACTACCATTTGACCCAGCAATTGCTCTTTTGGGAATCTACCCAAAAGAGACCTCAATGTGGGTACAAAAGGACACCTGTGCCCGGATGTTTACTGCAGCACAATTTATAATTGCAAGGACATGGAAATAACCTAAATGCCCCAAAACGGATGACTGGATGAAAAAAATGTGGTCTATATACACGATGGAATATTACTCATGAATTAAAAATGACAAATTCGACGATTTCATAACAACATGGATGTACTTAGAAGAAATCATATTAGCAGAAACAAGCCGTAAAGAAAAAGGCAGAAACCAGATGGTTTCACTAATATATGGGATAGAGTGAAAAAAATAAACAAAAGCCTTGAGGAAAAGTCAAAACAAGCTAAGCACCAAAATGAAGGGCACAACTTTGAGCAGGAGGGAAAAGGGGGGGAAGGGAGGGGGGGGACAAATCCTTGAGATTACAATGTTGTGAAATTTATTTATAAATAAATAAGTAAATAAATAAATAAATTTTTAAAAAAGGTTAAATCCCTAAATCCCTAGATCCTCGTCGTCATTACTCCTAAGAGTCTTGAAAGAAACTACCCCACCCAAGAGTTCTAAATAAAGACAAGCAAAAGTACAGATACAGAAACGCCCACGGTCACCTTTATTCCTTGTTAGGATCGACTGATATCTTCAGCCAGTTTGTCCCCAGCTGAGATCTTCTCGGGAAAAAGCACTTCTGCAAAAGCGAACTGTAGTCCGGGGTATGAAAAAGCCACTTTTCTGATATGAGGTGAGACAGGGACCCCCAGGGAGGGTCCGCGCGCGTGGCCCCCAGCCAGGGTTGCGGGCAGATTACGGAGATCTGGCCTGGTCCGTGCTCGCTGCTGTCGGGCCAAATCCTCTGTCGGAGAAGGTGGACACCATCATCCATTTTACCCAACGGTAGCGTCTTGGGGGAACGACTTTTCTGTTTCTTCGAGGCTTCCTTCCCTGGGCCTTTCCCCGCCTCGCCGTTCTCCTGCGTCTTCTGCCAGGGCCTTTCCTCATCGGAAGTGGAGCCCACCCCGGGGTGCGAGGCTCTCCTCCCTTTCCCGGAGCTGCGCCGTGACGCGTCTGAGACGGGGCGCGGCCATCTCTCCGGGCCTGCAGGCGTCGTGGCCGAGCGTCTGCCCCCGCGGGGCTCGTCCCCGCTGACGCTCCGCGCCAGGCTCACAGGGGTGTGTGGCTGCGAGCTGTGGTAGCTCAGGCGCAGCAGGCAGTCCCACAGAGAGGCCGCGCTCCGGGGCCCCTCGGAGTGACGCTGGCTCAGGCCTTGGGGTCCACATCGCCTGCCCCGGACCCGCTCGACTTCCCTGAGGAGGCTGCAAGAGACAGGCGTTGCGGAGGTCACGTTGGGAGCACCAACACCCAGAGCCCGTTGCACTCCGAGGCCTGGGGCGGACACTCACCGCAGGATCCCGGGGATGGACGCGTGGGCAGCTCCCAGGTGCGTGGCCCTCAGATCAAGCGCCCGGTACAGGTAGCCCATGGCCTCCATCATGGCGGGGGGGCCCGAGTCCACGATCAACAGCTGGGCTGCTGGGGATTTAAAGGTAAGGACGTTAGGACGCTTGGAAAAGAAGCCCGGCCTCGTGGCGTCGAAGGGGCAGGCGAGGCGTGTCCCACCAGGGACGTCAGGGAGTCGCCTCTGTCGCTTCCTCCCCAAACAGACTGCCCGAGTCCAAGTCCAAGGACCCACCAGCCGAGCTGGAGGACACGGAGGCAGGAAGAGTGAGCAGACGGTGCTCTCGCGCTGCCGAAGGCCACCACGCAGGACAGAGCGGGCCCGTTTGAACGCCGTGGATGGACGACAACGACGCCCGCAACGCGGGGTCTTGAGTGCCAGGCCAGGCCCAGAGGCAGACAGCTGGCCACAGCCGCAGCTCAGGCCACTGTCACCAGGGAAGGAGGACGGGGCAGGGGCCGCCTTTGATGGCCTCTGTGGACTGTCCAGCCTCGCGCTGCGCTGGAAGGCCCCGCAGCCTGCGCTCTGCAGGGAGGCGGCTTCCAGAAGGCCGAGGAGGAAGGAGGGTGGCATCCAGAGCCTCGTTGCTGGACGCTCCTCCTGGGTGAGCAGCTGCGGCTCAGGTTTCTTCCTCAGAACACTTGGCTCTGAGACATGGACTTTGCTCCTTCTTTCCTGGAGGCGCGCCCCCCTCACACGCAGGTGGGGGTGCGCCTGGCTCACATGCGGGTAGGGGGAGCCAGTGCCGTCCCAGATCAAGGGAAAAATCATAACTGGAGGTTTCCAGCCCCTGCGACTTCTACCCCAAAGGAAACATGAAGTGGGGGTGCGTGTGTTTGGGGGGGCAGAAGCATCCTTCCTCCCACCCCCGCCCCTCCGTTGAGACCCCTGGCTGCCTGCTGGAGGGGCCAGGCGGCAGAAGGCAAGCGGCAGCCTCCCCCTGCCCCCCACGCCTCCGCACAAACTCAGCTGGCACCGGACGGGGCGGGGTGGAGTCCTCCTGCTCACACCGCTCTGCCCTCCCGGCCGCTCCAGCTGAGGGCGGCTCACACCGCCCGGCCGCTTGCCATCTGCTGGCTGCCTCCCAGCCCTCTTCTCTCTCAGCTCGTGGTTTCAGAGTCTCCGCCCAGCTCTGGGGCCTTCCTCCTCCCGGTGCCTCCCGTCCCGCCTTGTCCTTTTCTCCTTGGCTCATCCAAAGGCCCTGTGAGGCCGGGTCACAGAGTGCGTGCCACGTCACAGGGTGGGTGCCCACATAGCTCCCCCCCGTCTGACAACCAGCTCGGAAGCACACGCACATCCTCGACGGCCTGCTGAGTGTCCGCACGTGACAGACTCACCCGCCTCCTACTCCTAGACGGCCACGCCTCACCCCTGCAGCCCCGGCCTGCCCACGGCGGTCACCCGGGGTGTCGCTGCCTTCCCGTTCCCCTCCCAAACCCCTCAGGCCCAGAACCCCATCAGATTCACCCACCAAACCCCGGACCCCATCTTTTCTCTCCGCTCTGACTGTCCTGCCCGAGCCTACACAGAGCCCCCCCTCCCCCAGCCTCCCCAGCCGGGGACACCGATGCTGGGAAGGGCTCAGAACAGGCCTCCCAAGATGTGGGATATCTCGAGCTGAAGCAGGATGAGGCCCTGCAGGCTCAGAAGAAGGTCTTACCATCCCCTTGACTACCGAGAGAACATGGGGCATGGCTCAGCAGATGGGTCAGCACCAAAAATAACCTTCCTGAATGAGTGGCCAATCTCTGCCGCTGGGCAAACACCTGTTACCAACCATCTGCTCCTCTTCTCATCTTATGCCTCCTCTCCCTCCCCTCCCCCTCCCCACCATCCCCACCGGAAGCCCTGAGCCCCTGCCCCTTTCCTGAGCTCCGGGTGACGCGTATTCAACACTCCCTGTACCCTCCTGTTCTTAGGCCGCCCGTGTCTATGTGGGCACCTGGCACACAAAGGAATTAAAGTATTTTCTTCTGTATGTCGGCCTGAAGTCGGCTGGATGGTTCAGCCATGCCAAGGAGAACCGAGCGGCGAAGGGAGAGTCCCTTGTGGCTAACAGAGCCCCCTCTGCCATGGTGGCAGGCTTCTAGCCCTCACAGCTGGGCCCTGGCCTCATCAGGAGTCTCCTGGGTTCGTTCGTCTAGTTTGGGTGATCTGAAACAGCATAAACAAGTAAGAGGTGAATGTGGAAGAGGGTTGTTTCCTCTGCGAAAAGAAAAGAAAAACGGAGCTGCTTGAGAATTCCTTCAGCTCCTGAGCCGGCAAGAAGCCCGCGGAAGATGACGCAGGGGGAGGTGGCGATCGAGAAGGTTCCTGCACAGACTGCACGAATCGTCTAAGTTCTCACCCTACAGACGCAGCAACTCAGAACTGTGGACGAGGCATTTTGAGAACAGGGGCACTGAATCCTAATCCTAATCCAGAACACCTTTTATTTTAAAGGAGCCAGGTGATAAATCTTAGGGTGTGGAGAAAGAAGGGCATTTTATGTTTAGGTTAAAATGAAAACACAGAGTCTGTGGCTCCCACCTGGCTCCTGGGCAGAGCTGCCTGCAGCTACAGAAAGCAGAGCTCCGAGCGCGCCAAGCCGCTGACACCAGCGGAGGAGGTTGACTCACCCGTGGGACATCTGCCCCCACAGCCTTTGTTTAATTCCTTCCTTCTAAATCTGAACAAGAGGGTTGGCATTTCTTAAAAAAAAAAAAAAAAAACAGGGAGAGGGAAAGTCACAGAATGTTCATCTACCATCCTCCATCCAAAACAAACAGTTCTATCCAGAACACTCAGCTTGATAGAAAGGAATAGGAAAAAATCCCATTTCTAGTTTTCCCCGCCCACGGAAACAAATGGTTTCTTAATAGCAGATTGAAAACAGTCATTCAAAAAGAAGAAGATCTTGTGTCCAAGGGAACATGGAACATTAAAAAAAAAAAATCTCTTTTTATAGAATCCGCCTTGAGCATCCAGAATTAGCAGTTTTATTAGCTGAAGCGTCATTCCTGAAACTGGATGGGAGCTGGGAGGCAACAAGCTGAAAGAGCTCTGTTCAGAAGGAAGATGCCACTTTTCGGTAAGTGCCTCATGGGATGGCGATCGGGGGAAGAAACGGAATTGAGGATGTACTGCCCTCTGGCATTTCAAGTTCATGACACTGTGTCTCACGCTGGCCTCATGCATCAAAATCTTATTAAAACCTCAATTATCATTGCTGGATGCCCATGCTGCCCCGACCCCTTCGAAGATGATGCTGGATTTCACATGTTGGTCAAACGTGATGATAAAGCAGTTGGATCATCATCAGCGAGGTTAGCAGGAGAAAAGCCACGGTCAGTTACACGGACATGGAGGGTGCACGTGGCTGTGGGTTCTGAAGCCAAGGGCCAAAACTCCTATTCCTGAACTGGTGAATGGGAGGGCGGCTGGGGGACTCCTGTGATGAAGACCACGTGCCCCTCGGTTAGATGTCTGCCTGCCAGACAGGTGGGCTTCTCTGATAGAAAATTTATTTAAGCCTATTTTGGGTAAAAACCCTCATTCTGGGTGATGGCCCCAACGTTCATTCTTCCGGGTTGTTAAGGGAACCGAAAGTTGCTCATGAGATTTCGGGGCCTCCCTTGACCTCAGCTCAGAATCAATCCCAAATCAAAAGGACACGTCTGGGGATAGTCTGTGCTCAACCTCTGGGGAGACGCCCCTTCAAGACTGAGGGCTGTGCCACATCCCTCCAGCTGGCGGGCACGGTGCCTCACTTGACCATCCACATGGAACCTGAAAAGTCCCCCAAGGAGGCTGGTTTCTAACAGCTAAGGTGCAATGTGGTTTGTTCCTCCGCGTGTGCCTCACCTGGGGCCCAGTCCTGGCTTCCAGAGGGCATGCAGACCCCGTGTGCCGGTGCTGCAGGAACGGGTCTACCCACCTACCGGGCCGTCCGCAGGACTGGCCCTCCCGGACGGCCAGGACGACAGCGCTGGGCGGGCACAGAGCAAAGACAGCAAGGACCCTGTCCCAGGACGTCACAGACTGCCTGATGCTCACACTGGAACTGATACAGATAGTGACACAGGTAAAAATGGTATGGGCACCAAAATACCCTGGTGGGCGGGGCCAGAAAAGCTGTCAGAGAAAATGGGCAGCGGGAAGAGAGGGTGGATATAAAAGGAGGGAGTGGGGGAAGAAAAGGAAAAAGAGACAAGAATGGCGGACTGGGAGAACAGGCCCACTCAGTCTGGCCAGGAGAAGCCCCTGAAGAAAGAGCTGGAGGTGGCGAGGAACCATGGTGGCCGGCAGAAGAGTGGCCGGTGTGGAGCGTGTGGTACCGCAGCAAGGCGGCCTAGTGAGCTGGTCCCTGAAGATGGCCCTGGAGATGGCCAGGGGAAAGCTGATTGTGCATCAGCCATTGTGGAAGAAGTTTGAAGCACCTTGGAGAAGGGGAGCATCTTGGAACACAGGAAAGAGAAGAAGCGAAGAAATGACACTGGAGATAGACTGGACTTGGCAGAGTGCCTGCCTCAGGCTTGGAGGGGCCAAGGGTGCCATCTTGGACTGTGTCTTTGGGACCTTTGGGTGAGAATGGTGACTGGGGTCAGATGACCGGCCACTTGTGACAGTAAGGACTTTTCATTTCCCTGTTGAACTCCCTTGTTAATAAGATTCCTTGTTGAACTGCGTTTGGAGAGCCCTTAGGGAATACGACTGGTAGAAGCTGCGTTTTTAAAGGTTTTTTTGTTTTTCCTGTGGCTTGTTAGTTGGCGGCTTCTGCCTCTTTTGACCCGATTTCAGAACGAAATAAAAACTGGGCGTCTAATACGGCTCCTTCGAGTTCCTTCGCGACTCTGGAGTCCCAGCATCTGCGCGGACTGTTTCAGACCCTCCCGGGAGGGTCATGGTGGAAGAAGGCACGCGGGTGGACTGCCTTGAGGAAAGCAGACATGGTCGCCCATGCCAAGACACGCGGCCCAGACTTGAAGGCGGGCGCCTCGATGGCGGAGGCCGAGACACCGTCCTGCGAGGGCCGAAGGCTTCTTCTCAGTGACGCGGGTGGGAACCCCTGTGTCTGGCTCAGCTCATGGGATCACCTCAGGCACCGTTCTGGGAATTCCCCATTCAAGGCAAGCGGTCAAGAAAGCTGTCCCCGAACATGCCACATTGAGACCGGGACTCTCTGGACCTGAAATTATCTTCAGCTCCTGCAACCCCGAGGTGAGAAGAGCAGAGCCTCCCCAGGGCTCGGAAACGGAGCAGTTGAGGTCGCTCCTCCTTCCCGGAGACAAGTAGCCAGCAGCCCTCCTGCCCACAGGGACCAGGTAGGAAAGCGGATTATTCTTATGCGAGTCTTAGAGCAGACTCTGAAGGAAGAAAGGGAGCTAGGCTGTGGGGTGTGGCACCCAGCCCAGGCAGGAAGGGGACGTGGGTGGGAAGGACTTTCCATTAAAAGATGCGTTTCTCTTATGGACTGGCGTGTCTGCTGAAGTTCCCATGCTGAAGCCCTAATGCACCCCCACCCCCACCCCTACGCCCACCCCCACCAGGGCACAGTATTAGGAGGTGGGGCCTTTGGGAGGCGAGTAGGTGGTGAGGTGGGGGCCTCAGGGGTGGGACTAGTGCCCTCCTAAGTGAGACCCAGGGAACCCCCCGGCCCCTTCCTTCTGCCCTGGGAGAACACTGCGCAGACGCCACCTGTCAGCAGGAAGCAGAACCTTGCCAGATGCCAGAGCTGCTGGCACCAGATCCTGGCATTCCCAGCCTCCAAAACCGTGAGAAATAGATGTCCAGTGTTTAAGTGGCCCGTCCATGGTCTCCTGCTGACCGCAACCCAAACAGCTGAACAATCGCCAACAGGGAAGTAAAAGGTCAGGGTGGGGACGCTGGGAGTCTCCATCAAAGATCAGATTGGGGGGTGCTGGGAGCCTCCACCCTTAAGAGGATTATGGACATCAGCCAATCCAAGTCTTGCGCTCCGGCTACAGCTGAGACTGTCTTCAGCCTCACCCACCCCACCCAGAGAGCACCTTGCCGAGACCTGGCCTGTCACACTAGCAAAACCCACCCCACGTTCCTGCCCCTATAAAAGCAAGCACCAACTCCACATGGGTGTGACTTCACTGACCCCCACCCCGGGTCAGTGGCCCTCGCCCAGAAGCTCATGGCAATAAACTCTTCTTCGTTCTACTCGGCCTGGCTCCTATTTCTCTCTTTCCTCACCGCCATGCTCTCCTATTTCCCTGCCGTTCTCTCATATCCCTAACTCCTGCTCCCTCTCTCCTCACCGACCTTTCAGGAAGGGAAGCCAGCCAGGAATAGTAAGTGAACAGGATGTGAGACAAGAGATGCTTGCCTCCAAATTGAAGAGCTGTTCTTTGCCTGAGCGTCATCTCAAGCGGAGAAAGCAGAAGACGCCAGCCCAGGGCGGTTACCTAGTTTACACAGCGTGTCGCTCAGGCTGATGCCCAGCTGCTTCCTGATGAGCGGAGAGTTGGTGAGAGCACGTGCCTCCTCCTTTATATCGATCACTTGTCTGTAATAGTCCATCGCTTTCTTCCTCAGGAATCTGGAAGAGAGAGGCTTCATCAGGGCCTTGCTCTGAAGAAGCCATGCAGCCATCCAGCGAGGGCAGTCACCGCTGCAGGCCCTGGGGCCGAGGCGCCACATGAGGAAGGCTGAGGCTCCCCCTCAGAGGACTCCCAGGGGAGAGGGGAGACAGGAGAGGGCCACAGAGACCAGGGCCTCGTGCGCGGGGCTCAAGAGCAGAGCTGAGGGGGCTGGTCTTGGCGATGAGGAGATTTCATTGAAGAGAAGGAGTCTGGGAAGGCCCCAGGGTGAAGTGCAGGGGTGGGGGTGCATGGGGAAAACAGCTCTCCAGCGGGATACAGTGAGGTGTGCGCTTGATGGAGGGGACCCCCTAAGTACCCCCGTTAACATCGCTGACACATACACTGATAAACACAGAGGGAAAATGGAGTGACTTCCCTGCCGCTGGAACGCTGTAGGTTTCGTAAGCTGATGACCTGGTTGGTGCTGGCCATGAGCACAGCTGATACGTACATTGGTAAAGGAGGCTCTTTCCTGCTGCTTTAGACTTGTAAACGGCAAAGAGGCTATGCTATGCTATGATGTGGTGGTGGCCTTCCTTAGACTAAAGTGACATGAGGGACAAGGCTGCTCCCAGAAGGGCGGGAAGGAAAATAAAATGATATAAGGGGAGCTGGAACAAAGAAAAGGATGAGCCATCTTGAGGTCAGCATACTGGATGGGGAGAAGGATGTGAGGAGCCACGAGGCTGAGCTAGCAGCTGGTCATGGGCCCAAGCCTGTGGAACTCATGGCTTTAGCATGCACAAGCTGAGTGTGTGTGCTAAAGTGAGTCTAAGGGCTTTGGAGAGGCCATGAAGAGGCCTGAGATGGATCTGCTATTGGTTCCTGCATCTTGGAGTTTCTGTACTGCCTGAAGTCAAGGGAATGCCCAAGGAGGGAAGAAGAAGACATCACGCCTTCAACTACATGCTTGGAGGAAGCTGGAACACGCCAGAGAAGGATGCCCTGCATTTGGAACAATGTGCTTTTGAGCCCTGGATGGTTGGACATGTAGTGAGGAGTTAAGAGACTACAGGACTGTTTGGACTATGGTGGGGTAATCAGGGTTTCTTACGTATTTATCTTGTAGTACATACTTAGATAATCACTTTGCTTGGTAGAAAATAGTTTGTTCACTTTCTAAGAGCTTGTTTTTGGCTTTAAAAGATCTGGTTTGGAATTTTAGTAAGGTGGCTGAGGATGGCAGAAGGACTCAGAGAAGACTAAACTGCAGGTTCTAAGTTTTTCCCCTTCTCTCTGGTCTGGAGGGAGCTGTAGGTAGCAGGTATATGATTAACAAAGGTGACTGGTCTGTGGAAACTTAGAGTTAGTAAAGGCATTTGCTGAGCTTGCAATAGGCTTGACTCTGGCTCAGAAAAAGCTGGGAAAAGGATTTTCAGTAAAAAGTAAAAGCAAGCCTGCCTTTCTTGACCAATATCACGCTGACCTGGTGGCCATGAGCACCAGTGGATACCTGGTGGCATGTGAATGCAGCTGAACTGTGGGAGCCACAGAGGCACCCAGAGGAGCAGTGACAGTGTCAGAGCTTGTGCCCTGAAGTCAGGAAGGCCCACTGTGGCCTCAATGGTCAGACACTTCCTGAGTCCCACCCTGACTCTCCCCCTTACACTGGTCAGGACACGTCACCTGCTCAACATACAGGTTCAGCATAATCCCTGTCAAGACTGCATTGGTATTTTTTTTAGTAGTAAGATCTAAAGATCCTGAAATTTGTACGGCAGCGCCAAAGACCTCAAAGAGCCAAAACAACCCTGAGAAAAGAAGTGTCAAACTCTCCGACTTCTGTCATGGGCCAGCCATGACATGATCGAACGGTCCTGAGGGGGAGGGTAAGGGTTATAGTTGAGCCAGAAGACCCTGACAGAAGTGGTTCATGGCCTCTCTCGCTCCGGACTGTGGCCCCCAGTTTATTTTGCACCAGACGTTTACAGTCCCCAACAATCAGCCACAAAGGGGTTTCACCTGAAACTTCTCAACCCATGGCCAAACCTACTGCCCCGAAGGTGGTATTCCAACTAAGCAAACATTCAGCAGCTTTATCAAGGCAGGCCGATAATGAGAGCACACACAGCTCCCGACAGACTTCAAGCTATACTATGAACCTACGGTCATCAGAATAGTGTGGGATTGTGGGGGAAAAAACAGGTGCATACATGGGCGAAATAGAATTAAGAGATAGAACCCGTTGATGACAAAGGAACCAGAAACATAGAATGGGGGAAGTTTCAACCGTGGTGCTGGGGAAACTGGACAACTGGGTACAAAAGAATGAACTAGACCACCGTCTCGCTCCGTACACTAAAGTCAATTCAAAATCAAATTAGAGTCCAGTGTAAGAACTGGCCATAAAATAGACATCTTTGTGAGTTTGTCTTCAACAGCCAGAGAAGATGAGAACGTAAGCAAATGGGACTAAATCAAACTAAAGAGCTTCTGCAGAGTGAGAAACCATCATTAGGCCCAGCCTATAACCACCAATTCCTCTTTCTGGGATTCCTCTAAGAATGCAGAAACATTCATTCAAAGAGATGGATGCATCCCCATGTCCGCCACAACACCGTTTACAATAGCCAAGTCATGAAACCAGCCCACATGCCCAAAGATAGATGAGTGGATTAAGATGCAGTATTAACACACCAGCTATTAAAAAGAAAGGAAGGGGAAAAGGTGAGATCTCACCATTTGCAGCAACATGGGTGGAGCTGGAGGGGATTGTGCTAAGTGACGTAAGTCAGGAGAAGGACAGACACCAGACAATTTTACTCACATGTAAAATATAGAGGAAAAACTAGATCAAAACAAACCCTAGAAGCTCTGACCCCGGAGCTGAGGCTACCAGAGGAAGGGGCTGAGGATGGAGAATCAAGGGCCTTGTGTAGGGCCAGTGGCCTAGGCAAGAGGATTATGGGTGCTCTGGCCGTGAGCGTGGTGATGAGGGACATGCGTCTGAACACATGAGAGCCTGTCAGTCCCCTAGTGACACGCCAAGCTGTCAGCCAACGTCACCAACGTCACCACAGTAAAACAGGAGCCACCATCAAAACAGAAGGTACCGAACAGGGGGAGGTATTTGCAAACCACGCACCGAACATATGGGGCCACTGTCCAAAATGCATATGCAGTGCAGCCACAGGAACCTCGGGCGGGCGGCCTGAGTCAACAAATGAGCAGAAGATCTAAGCAGGCATTTCACCCACGGCCAAGGGCGCAGGACGGGTGCTTGGGGGCTTGTTCCCAGGGAAATGCAAAGCAAACCCCCCACAGGGAGTTGCCACCTCATGCTGGTTGCCATGGCTACTAGACTGCAGTCAGGAGATCATCCATGGTGGGGGGTAGGGCAGGAGGGATATACTGAAGAAGGAAGTCCCAGGCACACTTGGGGGAACTGTAGCTGGTGTAGACACGAGGGGAGACGGGACAGAGGTGTGAGAAGGAGATGGAGACAGGACCGCATCGCTTTCGGACGTGACGGCTGAAGCCCTGGACACGGCTGAGGTTGGAGAGCTCGGACAAGCCTCGAGCCCAGGCACTTCCCCGAGAGAAAGTCACTGGGACAAGAGTGCGGGAGACAAGGAGAAAACTGTAACAGGAGGATGGCCCAGCCTGAGCGGCCATCTCAGAAACCTGGGAGTGATTTCAGGGGTGTGGACACGTGGAGACCAGGAGGGGAGCAGCACGAGTGGGGGTGCAGAAGGACATGCGCGGGATGCTCCCCGCAGCTGTCACCGCAGACGACGGAATCGGGCGGACGGCCAGTGGCTGAGCGAGAAGCGAGGAGGCGAAGGAAGCTGGCCTGGAAGGGACCTGACGGAGAGACAGCTGCCGAGGACGGACACGGAGCCGGAGCGGAAGCACAGCGGGCGACGCTCATCCGAGACCCCCCACCGTCCCTGCTACGATGCTCTGACTCCTCTCTTCCATCGCCCTCCTTTATCCTGCCCAGCCCTGTCCACAAGGCCCTGGGGGGGAGGGGAGCCTGGGATCACTTCCCAGGGCGTGCGCGCCGTCTCGAGGGGCCCTGGCCACCAGGGCCAAGGACTGAGCCACACGTTGGAGGTGTGCCCAGCGGCACAGGGCAAGTCCGGTCTCAGGCAGCCTTAAGGATGAGGCCCCCAGGCTCAGCCTCCAACAAGGAGAAAGGCTTCTCGACTTTCCCGGAAGGCTGAACGCGGACAGTGGAGCCTGGGAAGGAGACATCCAAGTCTGGTCAGGTCTTCTGAGGCAATCTGGGGTGTCTCGCGAGCCCCGCCCAGCAGGAGGCACGGGGGGGGGGGTCGCAGCAGAGATGACTCGGTCATCACAGGGCTGCAGGTGCAGACTTTATTCTACAAGGCAATGGCTGCCAAGCCTCCGCTTCGCTAGACTCTCCTGTTCCCTGCAAACTGAGCCGGTCTTAGAAGGATCCAAGGGCGGCCGATAGGGTGTCAAGTGCCTCGAAAATTCCCCGTGGAGAGCAGAAAACCGAGAGCCAAGGCTCCGTGCTGACAGGTTCCCGCATGGGCCAGACAAGGAGGCGCAGTTACCTTCCTCTCTTCACCAGCAAGAAATGCGCGTGTCCCCTGCCAGGACCGGAGCCGATCGCTCTCCAGCGCCAACTCTAGCACGAGCCAGCACCCAGCCTCACCTCAGGAGCGCCCGCCAGCAGAGAGCCCTCTCTGGGGAACGCTGAGGGAGTGTTCTCTCGAGGGAAGGGGAAGGAGAGCCAGGGAACAAGGGAGGGAGGGGGGGAAGCTACAAACCCTGCCGCCCCTCGTCCTGGGGGCGGGGGACGGAGACCGGCCACGGGAGCATTTCGGGGAAAACTTACTTTTCATAGTCGCTGAGAGGGAAGAAGAGCAGATCTCCCAACACTTCCAGCACTTCCCCAACCAGCATGCTCCTCTCGCCCAACAAGCTCTTCCTGATGCGTAAGCACTCGTGAAACTTGGCCACCGCGAGACAGGTGTTTCCTGTGGCTAATCTGCAAGAGGAACACGCGTGTGACCCCCCAGCACGACGGCGGGGCCCGCCTTCCCCGCGCCGGCAGGGATAAGGCTCGGAACACGCTTCCTGCCACCACCAGCGCCGCTGATGGCGCTAGAGGCCGCGGGTGGGAAGACGAAGAAGAGTGGATGGAAAAGACCGAGACCTGGAGCGGGGCTCGGCGAGCTCGTGCTGCGCCGGCTACAGAGGCTCCAGGCCCGTCAACGCCCCGGGAAGGGACCGTTGCAAGGCAGCTCCGGGCTGTGGAGCACTGGGGCGGGAGGACGGGGGTCATTGTCCAGCAGGAAACACCTGCGGGGGAAACGCCTTGATCTCTCAGGGGCGTGTCTGTCTGGTGGGTTCATGGGGCGGGGGGCGGCCGACACTAGCCAGGAACCACCTCCCGTGTGCCGGGGACAGGCGAGACTCGATAAGGGCACCCTCATCTAGGGCGTGT
>PVHY01027444.1:0-16222 GCA_004024945.1 Uropsilus gracilis
GCGTTCCTTCTTGTTGCT
This sequence comes from Uropsilus gracilis, assembly GCA_004024945.1. Lineage (NCBI taxonomy): Eukaryota > Metazoa > Chordata > Mammalia > Eulipotyphla > Talpidae > Uropsilus > Uropsilus gracilis. Next base: position 19 of record PVHY01027444.1, read on the forward strand.
CAACAGTCTCCCTTTGTGTGGATGTTCTGGTCTCACGGAGAAGGTCTGGGTGAGGCAGGAGTCGTGGGGGTGGAGGGCGTCACCGGAGAGAGTGGAGGACAGGAAGGGGGGGGTCGCTGGAACCCCGCGGCTGAGGGCGGCGGCGGCCGAGAGCAGAGCTCAGGGTCCAAGGGTCAGGCCCGTTTCGGTTCCGTTCATTCAAGCCTCCCGAGCCCAGTGTCACTGGACCGTGGGCTGGGAGGGCCTCAGTTTCCTCCTGCCCTCTCTGGCCCGGCTCTGCCTTTCTGCCACAGCCTCCCTGCTGGCTGCGAGGTGTCCTGAGCCTGATTGGCCTCGCGGGCTGCGGCCTAAGTAGCCGGCCATGCGGTCGTCCGTAACGGGGGGGGGGGAGGTTCCGTCTAAGTTGCTGGGTTTGCAGTTTATCAGAGACCCTTCGGAAATGGTGTCCCTCCCTCGCGCTGCCCGTGGGGCGCCCTGTCGTTCGCTGCCGAGCTTAGAGGCGGGTCTGCTCCCCGTTCTTTCTGGACTGGCTTCCTGCTGTCTCCGTTTCACCCATCTTCCCAAAGAGCCAGTGTTCTGTTTCGTGGCCTTTCCTTAACGTTTTATCTCCGCTCTAGCTTATCGAATCTACTCTCATCCTTACTATTTTCTTCTGCTTCAGGTTTAATCCGGTCTTTTGTACGTCACGGTGGGAAGCCCAGACGATTCACTGCAGGTTTACTTTCCGTGATTTTCCTTTTCCTGTCGGTCTGCCATGTCAGACGTGAACGACCAAATGTCTCTCTCGGCACTGTTGACCTGCACCCACCAGCGCTGACTGGCATGCCGCCTCTTCCCTTTCATCCCGTGAACGTATTTCCAAATCTCTGTCGTGATTTGTGTCGTCGTACAGGTTATTTACAAGGGTTTTCGGTGTCCAAGTAGTTGGCTGTCTCCCACCTTTGCATTATGACTTCTTTCTGATTGGCTTCCCTGGAGCTAATCTGCGTGACAGCGGCTCTTGGCTCTCGGGGAGCTCATTCTGTAGCCAGCAGACCCATTGCTCCTATGGACCCTTGCTTTGGAATTCAGCATTGGCTTCCCTCGGTGACTGTTTCACATGCATTGAAAGTCCTGCTTTCCTGTTTCGTGGCCTATGAAGGCTGTTCAGTTCTTTGACGGTGTATCTGAGTCTTTCGCGTTCTTGCTGATACTGTGCTGATCAGTTCTGGGAATTCCTGAAAGGGTTATCGACACCCCCAACTACGAAGATTTTTCCATTTAATATTTCCATTCAGTATTTTCATACACTTTGAGCCTCAGTAAGTAGATGTGCATGTAATGACTCTGTACTAGTAATTTTTTCTCAGGTACCTATTGAAAGGTTGCCCCCAGAATTCTAATGGCAGGAATATTTAGTATTATATTTTGCCAAATATTAATCAGAAATCCAAAAATGAGCTTAAAAAAGTGGATGTACATTAGCATCGTTATGTCCTCTTGATGAATTAACCTATTATTTATGAAGCTATAAAATTCATGTTTTTATTATTAAATGTTTGTCTTTGTAATATTCTTTGCCTGCTTTACTTGATACCCATGGATGCAGCCACTCATCCTATTTCTCTTTCGTTAAACCTATGGTGTCGTTATATGTAGATGATTTGGGGGGTGATATTTGGTTTGACTTTGCTTTTTACATTTAATTCGATGAGATTCAGATGTAAAGTTTGGGATTCAAAGTGCTTTAATTTCATTTGCTCTGACCGGGTTGTATCTGCTGTCTTGCCCTCTGTCCTCTCTTCTCTTACTTTCTATTTGTCTGAAAACTTCTCAATTTTTCCATTTTTTAGAAACCTTATTAGAAAGAGTTTTGTCTTTGTGGAGGACTGGTGCACCGTCACCGGGACCGCACGTAGATCTAAGCCCTTCACGCAGCGCCACGTGTCAGCACTCCCCGGCCTGTTTTATGACTTCTGTCTCTGGGTTTATGAATATGTTTGGACATTCTCTCTTAAACTCTCTGAGAATAAACTGTATAAGTCCGATTCTTTGTTGTGCATGTTCTACGAGGAAGGATATTCCCTTCTGCTGCTTTAGTAGCAAACAGTCTCGGTGGATTGAACTTTGACACTGCTGTCTCCTCTGTCATCGCACTGCCCGCGTGCCCTGTGTCCGTGTCCGTCGTGTCCGTCCGCCCCCCCCCCCCCGGTGCACACGGCCCGGTGTTGGGTCACACGCTGCTGCCTTTGGTTGTCGTATCTTTTCCATCTCTTTCGCTCTGGAACAGCCTCTCAGCTCTTCTTTGTTAGGACTTGGCGTCTTTGAAAGAACACCTTCTTTGGTGTTGGGCTTTCTTCCAGTCAGAGTGTTTCTCGTCTTGGCTTCGCTGTTGTTTCCTTGTAGCTACCTTCAGCGTGTGCACTCGGGGCCGCCTTGCCGTGCGGAGCGTCACCTCAGCGGGTCGCACCCCTGTGCCCCTGGCGGCTGACAGGGTTGACCCCTTGTCAGCTCTTCCAGTCTGTGGCTCCCCCCCTGGCTACCACTAACAGCAAATCTGTGAGACGTTAACACTCTCGATACCCTTCGCCTCATTAACAGCTCACCCTGTGTTGAGCCTCCTTGGCACTTGAACTCATCGCCCTCTGCTGCGCGCGGAGTGATGGTCGGCTACGGAGAAGACTCCCTCCGCCTGTGCCGCTTGACCCTGGGCCCCGAGCCCGACACCATGACCCCTCCTCTCTGCCTGTCTCTGTGGCCGCACAGGTGGAGCTGCAGGCCCGTTCTCGGTGTCTTGGTGCTCCCGTTCTTGCAGTTGGTCGCTGGGAGCCTTGCCCGCTGGTCCTAGGTGCCCCCGCCGTCCGGTCACTGTGTCCTGCCGTGACCCCGTCTCCCGCCCGCACGGCAGAGCAGCGCAGACCTTCCTCCTCCTGTCCCGGTGCTGGAACCCGCCGTCTCCCGGGGAGCTTCCATGCTTTCCCACACGGAACCCTAGATAGGGCACGCGTCGTGCTCACCGTGTGGCCCCTCTGCTGCGGGCCGGCGAGCAGGGGGGCTCGGGCTGTGCACGCACCGCACGCAGACGTCTGTCACACCCCAGCCTCCCGCCTTTCCCTGGCAGGCTGGTGGCGCCCCGCTCGCCTCCCTCCTGGTGGCACCGGCGTGGTCCCCGATTCGCTCAGCTCTGCCCCCCACCCTCAGTGGCTTCGGCCGCGCCCTGCAGAGACGGGCCCGCGGGACAGTGCAGTGTGTCTGCCCGGCCTCTTCCCTCTCCCCCAGCCTGACCGGGGGGTGTGGTCACCTCCTGCCGCATCGCGGGTCTGCTGCGTCTCCATCGCCCGGGCTACTGCTACTGTCACCTAATGTTTGGGGGGGTCCGGGGGGCTCCCCTTTCCTTTGTGGTGGCGGTGCAGTCCGTGCCCCCCCCCATGTGCGAAGTGACTCAGCACAGCGCCTAAACTGCTCTCGGGAGGAGGCTCTCTGCAGCCGGCCGGGCGCCGCGTGGACGGCCACGTGCGCTGGGGGCAGCTGGCCGATGACACACCACGAGGCCGCTGTCCCCGCCTCCGAGGTGCCCCGGTGTCGGGCGTCCCCTTTCAAGCTGTGGTTTCGCCGCTTCGAGCTGATGGGGTTTTCGATCGTTCGGCTCCGTATCGGCCTCGTGGGCGTCGCAGGGACTGGCGGGCCCGCTTGGCTCTGCCGCCTCGGCAGGGCCTGCCGCCCGCTCCTGTGCTGGCACCGTGGCCCTTGGCCTGCTGTCTGCTGTGCCCCTGCGCTGAGGCCGCCCCGTGGCCCCCGCCCCCCGCTGCGCTTCCACGCACGCCTTTCCCGGGGTCTGGACCCATCGCTGACGCTGGTCTTGTGTCCTTCTCTTCACAGCGGCTGAAATAGTCCAGGAAATTGAAACCATGGAGAAGACGAGGATGCGTCTCGAAGCTAGTAAACTCAGCGAGAGCGTACGTTGGCGGCTTGTCTCAGGCTCCGGGTTGGAATGAAGGGAGGAGGAGTTCAATACCCGCTGACGCGAAAGCAAGCCAGGGCAGAGCGCCCTGGCGGGAACTAGCGTACATTTCTGTGTGCTATGGTTATGTGTGTCATGCATGTTGTATGTTATATGTGTGTTATATGTTAGGTTATGTGTGTTGTGTGTTACGGTTGATTCGCAGCTCGATTTTAACGCAGGACACCGTCATGTTTAATAGTCTTCTGCTAAAATGTAATTCACAGTAGCATTTGCTGTAATGAATTATAGTCATTGGGAAAATTACGTGTTTGTGCACCCGGTCACACCGCCATTGTCCTTTCCCTGAGGCTTGTATCCGGCAGACCATCTAGCCTCTGTGGCCTCTAGGTCTTGGGGCTTGAGCATAGAGCTTTTTTTTTTTTTTTTTGAGACTAGGTCCCGCTATTTTTGCCCGTGGAACCGCAGCCTCTCGTTGCCTGGGGTACCACAGACTCAAGCCATCCCCAGTCTCAGCGTCCCAGGTAGCTGGGATGACAGGCGCGCACCACCACACCCAGCTGTATGTTTTTGGAACTAGGTCTCGCTGTGTTGCCCTGAGTAGGACTTGAACCGCGATCCCTAGCCCCGGCCGCTTCATAGGCTGAAGCTTACAAGCACGAGCCACCGTGCCCGGCCTGAACATAGAACTTCTAAGGTCCCCTGTTAGCTCTGGCTTGCTTGAGCCTGGTGTTCACGGGGATGGCGAACGAAGTGACCGAGCACTTGTGAGGACCGGCGGTTGAGTTGTTGAGGGGCTCAGAGGTCTGAGCTGCTTCCCTGTCGCCCTCCCCCAGCCTGGGTGTCGCGCACCTGAGGAGAGTAGACGGGGCCCGTGACACTTGACCAAGTGTTCGGCTCTCCCAGGTCGCCTTTCCCAGATCATCTGCTAATGTGTTTGGAAAGAAGGCAGCGGCCTGGGGGGGAGTGAGTTTGTCATCAGCCAGCAGGGGGGGAGTGAGTTTGTCATCAGCCAGCAGGGAGCTGGCTCCTCCACTAGTATCACCTGGTGCTGACTCTGCGGTGACGTGTTATGTCAGCAGCCGTCCGACCTTGAAGTCTAAGAGTTGAGAAAGGGCAGCTAGGTTCAGTTCGCCAAGTCCGGTCTTACTCGCTTCCTTTTCCTCCCGCTTTCCTAGTGGACCCGAAGACACCGGGTTGGAGCGCTCGGCGCACAAGGTCTGCTTGCCGAGGCGCTGGCGACTGTCTCCTTAGTGTCAAAGCTGCAGTCGCTTCTGCTAGTGAGTGTGAGGAATGGCACAGCGGAAACAGGAAAGCTAATAGACATTCGCACTTCATGTATTCCGGGGAGATCAGTGTAGCGTTGTCTGCCGACAGGAAGAGAGTAAGGAGTAAAACATCTTCTAAACATGGCCCCTGCGGACAGCGCACGACTTCCTCCTCCGCAGCCCTTGTGAGACGGACGCGGCAGGTGGTTTTCCTCTTCAGCATCCACACTGGACGTTGCGAAGTCTGTCGTCCTCGTTTCTGTTTCTGTCCGAGTTGTTGAAGTTTCGATTAAGTTGCTTTTCTGTTTTTTTGTATTTTAGGTCATGGTTTTTACAAAAGACCAAACAGAAAAGGAAATAGATGAAGTTCACAGTAAATACCGTAAGTTGCGCCACATTTTCTTTATTGCCAAGGACTTGAGTTGCACTTTTTCCTCTTAACTAATTTTTAAAAATAATTTTGATATTGTTTGATGTGGAGTTATTAATATCGCGGAGATGGAACTTTAATTTAGAGAGATGGGCTTTTAATTCCAGTTGTTTACTCATCCCTTGACCTTTTCTTGTAACTCTGTGCCTGCTTTTTGATTTGTGACGAACATTCTACTTTTAGCTTATTGCTAAGCACTTTGGAAATATTAATTTGTTGCTCCTAAGGCCTGCCTGGAAGAAGAAAGTGGGGTGAAGTGGAACCTTTCCTCACTTTTCATCCTGTCCCCAGGCCACTTAATGTGTTAATCCCACTGTAAAGCGTGGAGATTTTCCCCCAAAACAGTTGTCGTTTTATTCCCACTTTGTCACTTCCTCTTCTCCAACTGGCATTTGTGGATGCCTTTCCCAGGCTGCCCACGCCACTGCTCGGTCAGTTATTCTTTGTTTGATTTCTAGTTCAGAGTTAAACGTGGATGTCAGTGTCCAGCAAACAGCAGGCAGTGAGTACTTTGTGGGGGTGCGAGTTGTGGAGTTGACTTTTGGGCTTTGTCTTTGTTTTGAAGGGCGCAGCAGTGATTTCTTTGGGGAGGGAGCAGGGAAGACACAGGCACTGCGAGGTGGGCGCCACAGCCTCCACCTCACCAGAGCAGAGGACAGCTCCCAGTCACTCTGTGGCGGGGAAGGCAATGTCCCCTCACCACCTTCTCCATCACCGTGGGGAGGAAGTGACTTTTCAGGCAGGAGATAGAGGATAGCAGACGATCCCTGAATCGCCGAAGAGAAGGCCTGTGAACTATAGAAAACCAGAACATCTGCGTGGAGCAGGAGTCGCTTAACTCGCTAAACAGAATGCGAGCTGCAGCCACTCCACATTTAGACAAACGTGGGCTGATAGAGGCTGGAAAACACACATGTCTGTTGCCCGTGGCTCGAATGTCTTTTTAGAGCTTGGGTTTACTCAGTGGGCCGTGGCGGGTGAATTCATTTCATGCTGAAATAAAGCTCAGTATCTACTTTTGAGAAAGCCTTCCAGGCACTTCCCGAAACGTTCTGCTTCGTTCAGTCATGCGTTTCGAATTAGTCGCCGAGACTGTCCTCTTTAGCTGAAGATGGCATCGCGCCAGTGTTCTCGGCCACCCTGAGAGTTACTCCTGTTTCTCCGCGGGTCTTCCTTGTGTGGCTGAGGCTTACAAGCCACTGAATGTCTCTCTGTTTCCACTCGGTTAACCTTTCGTCAGAGGGATCCCAGCCAGGAACTGAGGCGGGTAGAGGAAGGACCCCCCTCCCCCGTTTACACATAACTCCTTCTGGGGGAAAGTTCTGTTTTCCCTGTAGCTAGCAATGCTTTTGCCGTGTGGCTTTCCACCCTAGCTCTGAAGCGTTGTTAGTGCTGATTTGCCTTCAGACGTCTCACCGGAAGCGTGGGTCACTTTCCGATCCGTGTCCACGCTGACCATCGGCTTCCTCGTCCCTCAGGAAGACCCTTTCCTCCCAACAGCCCCCCCCACCCCCGCCTGTCCAGCTCCTCCGCAGGTGCTGACGGGGCTTCCTCCCGCCAGCCTCGCAGGGTCTGCTCTCGTCCCTCTGGGCCCGTCCTGCATCCCGCGTCCCAGGGCCCCGTCTGCCTCCTCTTTGTTTTTGCTTTGGTGGAGTTCGGTTTGTGGAAAACGCCCGAGAAGGGGCTTTGCGGAGGTGGCCTCGGCTGCAGAGCGAGACCCGCCTCCCCGTGGGCCGTGTGTTTGGGGGTGCAGTGTCCGTAGGAAGGGTTTCTCCCCCCAAGTTTGGAGGCGCCGCCTGTCTGCTGCCTTCCCGCGGCGGCCGTCGTGATGTTCCGTCCGTCTCCGGCGTGGACACCTCCTGAGCCTCTGCGCCCGTCTCCACCGCTTCCTCTGGTCACTCCCGGCAGCCCGGGGCTCGGGCCTGAGCTCTGCGCAGGCTGGTCTCCAGCCACCGCTCCCAGTGCTCTGGGGAGGGGTCTCGGGCCTCCCGCTCCCTGCTCGCCTCTCCCGCTCCCTGTACTGGACCCGCTTGGGCGGTTCTTCGCAGCAGCATTTCCCTGCCTTGGGGGGTTGCTCACCCCCTTCTCTGTCTCTGTCTCTCGTTTCCTTGTCCTGACTGCCTCTGTGGCCCATCTGTGGCCCCCGCCCTTCCTCACCTAGGAGCCGTTCCGTGGGAAGCACTGCGGAGCTCGCAGCGGAGGCTGAGGCTCCCGTGTGCCAGGCGCCACGTGCCGGGGTGACCAGGACGGGCCAGGAAGCCACCGCGCTAGCGCTTGTGTGCGGGGCCTTGGGGTGGGCTCGGGGGAGAGCGCCTGAGAAAGTCGCGTGGCTGTGGGGTGGGGTGTGTGGCCTCTGCTAGGCTGCTGACCTGCAGGGTGGGGCGGGGCGGGGGCGGGGTGGGGTGGTGGTGGTGGTGGACCGATGCACCAGGCCTGGCTCCCACTGGTTCTCTGGGGGCGGATGCGTTCCAGGCGCCCCCACGTGTCTGGCCTTGTGTGCCCATGAGGCGTTGTGGGTCAGGGCTCACCGCCAGACCTCCTTTTACACGGCGGCCGCTGTCTCTATAGGGGTCATCCCGAGGCCTGGGGGTTCGGGGCGACGCCGTTTAACCCCTGGCCGCCTTCAGCACCCTTCCCCTGTGCTCTGAGCCCCGCAGCGGGGAGATGTTCCCGTCGTGCTCACCGCCTTCTCCCCGGGGTGGTCTGCGCGGTCGGGATGTGGCACGTTTTCCCCCGACGGGATGTGGAGAGCAGATGGGGCATCGGGGTTTTCACCAGAGTCCGGCTGTTGGGCCCGGGTGGGGGTGCAGCCGCCCCTCCACGCCTCCGCCTGCCCCAGAGCCGGGCCTTCCAGAAGCCGGCACCGTGGGTCCGTCCTCAGGCCCAGGTGTCCGGCCGCTCTTTGGCTGAGCTTGTCCCCGGGCCGACGCCAGCTTTGCGTCTGCGCACTCGTGCGTGGTCACCGGTGGGGGCAGACGGGGCCGGGGAACCAGGGCGGCCGGAGACAGACCCTGCGGCGGGGGTCGTGGGCTCGCCTCGCTGTCCGCCAGCAGCTCTGTCCTCTTGCGCAGACGCCCGGGCGTTGCCCAGCCGGCCGGGGACACGCAGGACACGGCCCCCGGAGCCTCCGCGGCGGCCAGGCCTCCAGCCGCCTGAGCGGCTGGTGCAGCAGGAGCCGCTTTGCGGGCGGCTGCGATGCGGTGATGGAGCCTGAGCGGGCCTGACGTGGTGGCGGGCCTCTTGGGTAGACTGTGGAGACTTGCCTCTGCCGGCAGCTCGCGCAGCTCTCCTCCGGCGAGGCGAGAAGCTGGGCAGCAGTCAGCCCGCGGAGTCGGCGGCGCGTCCTTGGAGAGCGTCTTAGCTCTGCCGTCGCCGGGTTCCCTGCGGATCGCAGCCACCAGGTGCTGCCACTGCCACGTGCCTGACGAGGCTGAGCTGCTCCCGTGAGAGGCGGGCTCAGCCTGGGGGACGGTCGCTCCTGTATGTAGCTGCCGTGACAGGCGTGCTGGAGCTCCTCCGGCCCCCCCCCCCATACTCTGCAGAAAAGACAGAGCTGCACCCAGCCTGCTTGGCGCCTGAGCCCCCGAACAGCCCCCGCTTGATCAGAGGGAGGCGGGCGCTTCGGCGTCACTTCGCGTGTCCCTTTGCGCTGTCGCCTGCGTCTCGTTAATTCCGTTAACACTGACCCTCTGCGCGCCAGCCAGGGCTCTGTGAGCTGAGCGCAGACGGCGAGTGAGGGGCAAGGGTCGCGCTGCCTGTGGAACTTAGGCTCGGAGCAGGTGACGCGGTAAAGCCGCAGGTTGGCGCAGCGCGGTTTGAGGTAGCGATGCGCTGGGGAAGTCAGACGCTCGTGTGATGGACGTTGGGGGGCCTTAGGTAAGGTCGTCAGGAAAAGGCTTTTCTTGAGAAGCTGACGTTTGTAAAAACAGGCGGCTCTTCAAAGAGCTGGGGGCGGGGCCCGCGGAGGGCCCGCGTCGGACGCAGAGCCCCTCCCCCACGCCGCAGAGGCTGCGCCTGGCTGAGTCTGGCCTGGAGGCGGGTGGCAGGAGAGAGGACCCCGTGCCCGAGGCCGCCCAGCGCAGCGGAGCCGCCGGAGGGTCCGGCAGGCTACGTGGCGTGACGCCCTGCGCTTGAGAAGGTGGTGGTGTCTTGAGGAGAGAATGCCTTGCGCGGCGAGCAGGAAACAGTCCGAGGACGAGGACGAGTCCGGAGGCTCTTCCCACCAGCAGCGCTGCGGCCAGCTGCGCATCCCAGAAGACGCTGGTGCTGGGGATGTGCCGTGAGACCGACGGGGCCTCGGCCCGCGTGGAGCCGGAGTTCTCAGGGTCTGGTCAGCCGGCAGGCCCGGGACTCGGGCGTTAGCACTAGCCCGCTGTGAGGCCGTGCAGGCTGGCCTGCAGGGGACGGGGCTGCTGCTTCAGAGCCGCTGGTCGGAGAAGGAAGGCCCCGAGACGGGCAGCGGTAGGTGAGGGCGGGCCTGCAGGAGGCGCGGCTGCGTGTGGGCTGCAGCAGTGCGGGCATGGCGCGGGGCCTCGCGGCGGGTAGGCGGGCGGGTGGGCGAGGCAGGCCAGGCTAAGGGGGCAGTCCGCCCGGTAAGGGGGCGGCCGAGGGAGGAGTCCAGGGTGACGCCTGTCCTTTGGTCCAAGCCGAGGAGGGTGGTGGCGCTGCCTGCTGAGACGGAGGCGGAGGGGCGCGGGTGGGCCCGGCCCTCCAGACTCCTCTCCCGTCGGCGTTTGTGTGCAGCGGACGCCGGGGGAGAACGGCGACGTGGGCCTGAGCAGGAGCAGAGGAGGTTGCGCTCACGGAGGCCTCTCACGTCATTGGCTGGCCTGGGACCAGAGCCTCAGACGGAGCCTCGGCTGAGCTCCCGGGTGCCCCGCCGCACCCCTCGTCCTCCGGGCTCTGCTCCTGGCCGACGGTCCCGGGCCCCCAAGGGCTCTTGTTCTTGTGGTTTCTGTCTGCCGGTCATGCATCGTGTCATGGACCGAAGCGTGAGGGGAGCTCCGCCCCGGCCGCATGGAGGGAGGGCCCCGGCGCACGTGGGCCGGGCGGGCGCTCTCGGGCGGCCTCTGCGGGCTGGGGTCTCTGCGGGGCAGGAAGCTCGAGCAGGGCCGAGGCTTTGGGAGAGGAGGGCGCAGCTCAGTGAGCCCCCCGCCCCCAAGCCTGTCCTCCAGCCGAGAGTGAACTGAATCAGGAATCGGCAGCCCCCCTGGGAGGGGCCGGATACTGGGTGACACGCTTCCCGGGAACCAGGGGCCCCGGTGTCCGCCGGGACGAGACTCGTTCTCCGCCCGGTTCCAGCTGCTGCGCCCGTGCCGACGGGTGAGGATAATGAGCGAGGCTGCACTGACTCCAGGCTCATCCTGGGGTTCCCGCAGGCCACCGGGCGGAGGGGTGGAGTCGGTCCCCTCCAGGCGAGCCCCGTGCCAGCCTGGGCCTAGACACAGGCCCGAGACAGGGACCAGGGACGCTGGAGGGGGAGTGGAGGCGGCCAGGGAGGGACTCGAGCTTGCCGAGGCAGACGGGGGCTATGATTCAAGCAGCAAACATCTCGGGGGTGTGAGCTGCTTGAATGCGGACTATTCACCAGCCCCCCAACTGTCTCAGCCACCGACAGGTTCTCGGAGGTGAATCGGGCACGTCCCGGCAGGGCTGGGATTCCAGGCCCTGCGCTTGGGCCAGATGGCCGTGCTCCTGGCGGGAGGCAGGGCTGGCCGGGCGCAGGGCTGGCTGTCATCCTGTTTCGGGCAGGGCTGGGGGCTTCCTGGGGCAGAGCCAGGACCGTGACTGTCAGGTTTCCACCCGCCGTCGGGGCGATTGGACTGACCAAGGCCATCCCGTCAGCAGAGACGGTCACTGAGCCCGCTGAGCTGCCCGTGAGGCCCGTTAGCGAGTGTCTCGGGACTCGTGAGTCCGCGAGGAGAGCCAGCCCTGCGGGGCACTCAGCCGCTGCTCCGGCCCTCGGCCGCGGGGCTGCGGGGGGGCGGCTCGTCTTCCTCACGAATCCCCGTGGACGAGGACTTGAGCGAGGCCTCCTGGCTTAGACGTAAGCTAGGGACGACCTTGGCTTTCTGTCAAGGGCCGAATCTGATGGCCAGCGTAGGCTGCTTATGCTGGAAATTTAAGTCTCGTCTGTAAAAACACGGTCGCAGCCGGCACGTTAGTGTCATGTGGGCTTCCGTGCGCGCCACACGGAGGACTGCGTTGGCACCAGGAGCCGTCTCTCCCTGCCCTCCGGAGAGCAGTCGCCGTACAGGTCAGGGACGCTGGCGTGAGTGCGCACGGGAGGCCGACGCTGGCACCTCCCTCCCCACCGCCCAGCTCGGGTCCTGGGCTTGGGCCTCTCTCAGGGAGGCCGGGTCTCCCCTCTGCTCAGCTGCTCCCACCCTGTGCCCGGGAGAGGCTGGGGCTGGCACGACGGCCGCGCTCTCTGCTAGGCGTGTTCCTCACACGTGTTTGCTGAGTCACACGTCCCTCGGGCCGTGGCGTCAGCCTGGCAGGCTGCGGGGTGAGGAGGGCTCGGCCTGGGCTGCGAGCCCCGTGGGCCCTGGGACACGGGGGCGCTGTGACCCAGGCTCAGGCTGGAGTGACCTGCAGGGGCGTGAAGCCAGCGGGCGGGGACTGGCGTCCTCGTGACGGCCAGGGCGGGGCCGCGGGTGGGTGTGGGCCTGCTGGGAGGCAGGCGAGACCGGGGAAGGACAGGGGAGGAGGGGGCTGGCCTCTGTTTCCACGACCTGACCTCCCCGGCGGCTCTGCTTCCGGCGCCCGTCGAGCTTTCCGACCCGGGCTGTGGAGCGGAGCCTCTCGGGTGTAGCTAAGGGCGCGTCTTCATGCTCGCTGGAAGCCTGCGGGCGTGTGGCATGGGAAGAGCCGGCGGCAGCAGGCTGGGGACCGCGTTTCCCGCTTCGTGTCTGAGGGCGGGAGCAGGATGGGTCCCCTCAGCCCCGGCCCTTCGGGCCTGCTGCGGATTCACGGCCGCGCGGGGGCTGCCGGGCTCAGCTCCGGGTGAACCTGCCCCTTCCCGACACCCGGTGAGTTGCTGGGGACGCGTGACGCCAGACTCCCGCTTCACGGCCCTCCTTTGAATTTCAGGTAAAAAGCATCAGAGTGAGTTTCAGCTTCTGGTGGATCAGGCCAAAAGAGGCTACAAGAAAGCGGGGCTGTCAAAAGCCAGAGGCCCAGAAGAGGCGTCCACGGAGGAGCCGCTGTCAGCGTGTGTGGGTGAGAGGCTGGCCGAGGACAGATGAGGGTGAATCTCACCCTCCTTCCGCGGGGAAGGAAGCAAAGCCCAGGGAACTTCCTCGGGGCTCGGCGGGCGGACGGCAGCAGCGGCTGCGGGCGGCGCTGGCGGCAACTCGGGGGGGAGAGACCGGGAGAATGTCCTAAGGAGACCCTTTGGAGAACCTGCCCTCCCTCCGCGAAGGATGTGTCAGACGCTGCCTCGCTCTTGCAGCTCGAGGGTGTTTTTCAGGTGTCGGGTTTAGTGCCGCGAAGCCTGAGATGCTCCGTGAAGGGAGCGCCTTGTCCTTGCTGTCAGACCTGCGCTTACCTTGGATGAATGCTCCGCAGCCGTAGCTGACATACCTGGTGCGCCAGCGTGTGGCAGATGGCCTAGCTCTGACTCGCTTTCAGCTTGGAGAGTGCTATTTCTCCTTTGCCAGGGCTTGGGGCCAGGGAGCAAAACCACCATAATGGGTGAAAGCGCACACCAAGGTTCTTTATTACTTTTTGCTCTCTTCTGGTGAAATCGCTTCAGGAGCAGTTGTGTTAGCCATTCGCGCACGTGCTGTCTGCTGGCATTAAATGCAGTTACGACTTGGGCACCTGTCGTCATGCTCTCCACCCCAAACGCCCTCCCTGTCTGCAGCGAAAATTGGGCGCCCACTGTGTGCCCACTCAGCGGCACCGCGCTCTCCTGGCCAGCCCCCGTAGGCTCCATCCTACTTGCCGTGCCTGCGACCCCGCTCATTCCGCGTCCCGCCCCAGCGTGGAGTCACAGCCCTCTCCTCGAGTCACTCACCCGTTGGCATCCTGTTTTCAAGACCCCTGTGCTGTTGCACGTTGCGGCGCACATCACTCTGCGTGTGACTGACTCCTCCCCCTCCCCGGGCGTGCGTGTGCATGTGGGTGGTGTGCGTGTGTATGTGTGTGTGTGTTCAGTTACTCTTACTTTTTGTGAGTCGTGCTGCTGGGAACACCGGAGTCCAGGTATTCGTCCTGGTCTGCCTCGGTCCTTTCTCATACACACCCAGGGGTGGGATTTCAGGTTCTGCTGGCGACGCTGCGCTTAACCCTGGGGAACCACCGGGTCTCGCAGCGTCTGTACCGGCGCACGTCCCCGCCAGCAGCGCTCGAGGGCCCCGTGTCTGCATCCCGGCCATGCTCGCTCCCTGGCTGTTTCCTGTTGTCCCGTGGCCTGGGGGCTCACTGTGGCTGGGTCGGGCATAACTGAGACGACAGGTGGCAGCCGCACATCTTTTCTGTCCTTGCTGGCCATTTGTTGTCCATCTCTGGAGAAATGTCTGTTCCTTTTTAATTAATTGAGCTGCTTGTTGTTTCGTTGTTGAGTTTGGGGCATGATGTGTATAACCTGGACATGAGTCCCCTTTCATGCATGTGACCTGCAGATATTTGGAAACACTACTAGGTTGTCCTTTTGCTTTCTCAGTAGCGTCTTTGGATGTGCACAAGGTCTTGATTTTTATGAAGTCGGGTTTACCTGCTGCTTTTTCTAATTGCCTGTGCTCTGGAATTGTGAGTGTTACAAAACCGGTGTCAGGAAGCTTCCCCTCTGTGATCTCTCCCAAGAATTAGAGTTTCAGTTCTCACATTAAGTCCTTGGTCCATTTCAGGATTTTTTTTTTTTTTTTTTTGGAGACTAGGTCTCGCTATTTTTGCCTGTGGAACCTCAGCGGACTCAAGCGATCCCCAGCCTCAGCTTCCCAGGTAGCTGGGATTACAGGCGCGTGCCACCACGCCCAGCTATTTTTTTGGGACTAGGTCTTGCTGTGTTGCCCCAAGCGGGACTCGAACCGCGATCCCTAGCCCCGGCCGCTTCATAGGCTGAAGCTTACAGGCCCGCGCCACCGTGCCCGGCCCATTTCAGGTTAATTTTTGATGTGATGTATAAGGGTCCGATTTCACTCTTTCTGCATGAAGGGTGATGCAGTCGTCCGAGGTGGATGCCTGATCCGGTAAGGATGGTCTTCACTCCATGGATGGGCTTAGCATCCTGCTGACAGGCAGTTGGTCATGCAGGCGAGGCTTCATCTCTGCGCCCTGCTTCAGCCCATCGCTCTGTGCGTCTGTCCTTGTGACTGTGTCTGATGTTTGAGTCACGAGCACTTTGTTGTGAGTCCTCCACCTTGAGTCAGATCCTCCAGCTTTAAGCTCCTGTTTCAGAATTGCTCCAGCTGTTTGGGTTGCTCGAGATTCCCTGTGAGTTTCGGGGTAGATGTTTCTTGTTTCTGCAGGAAAATCCCACTGGGATGATGACCCTATGGACTGCTTTGGTTCCTTTGAACCAAACAATATTAACAATATTCCTTAACAATATTCATTTATTCCGAAGTACCTTATTCTTCAGGTGTTACTGCCTCCCTTACTTCTGTCCTGATGTTCCTGGCATTGTTTTCAAGTTGCTGTCTGAGCACATTCCTCATGGTCTTTGTGGACAATCTGAATTTGTTCGTGTGGCCATGGCAGTGTGGTTACAGGCGGTGGTGCTGGCACTCCTGGATGGTCATCTTGGTTAGCTGCTTCTTCCCATCCCCAGGGCAGCGTTAGAAGTGCGGTTTTATTTGGGTAAGAGTAGGCCTATCGAAAACTCAGCTTTCGGTAACTCCCGTGATGTAGGCTGTTCTCCAACAAGACAAATGATTTCTGGGAAAATCTTTGGAATATTGATTTGGAATTTTTTTTTCTTCACTTCTTTGAAGGCTCTGTCCTGTTCTCTTCCCAGACAAAACTGAGGGTTCTTTTGAGCCCTCTGTGAAAAGTCTCTGGTCCCCGTCAGCCGGCCTCTGGCGGGGCGATGCGCGAGAGCCACTCTGCTGCTCTGTGTGGAGACGGGGCCGGGCGTCAGCTCTGAGCACCCGAGGCCCGCACTGCATGCTGGGTATTTGCTTGGCTCCTGGGAAGTACCGGATCATGCCTGCGTGGCACCTGCCACACCCTGTGGCTGCAGCTTCCGGCCTCGCCGGCCTCTAGCTGCAGGCAGAGACCCCGGGAGATGACGTGTGACGAGGCGACAGGGGTGCGGAGATGCGATGAATTGAGTCAAGCTGGACAGGCCTGGTTGGTTTTCCTTCTCTGCGTGGATGTTAGACTTACTTGGATCTGACTGAGAAAGAGAAAGCTGTCCGGCGAGCACCAGCGAGCAGAGGCTACCGTGGGCCTCCTGTTAGCCGGGTCCGACCCGTTCTTGTCGCGCTGCTTGTATCTGTCAGCACTCTCTGGACCGTGAGGTTGGCGGGGCTTCCTTACGAGATCCGGTAACTCGAGGAACTAGAGGCCTAGTGGGAACGGTCAGCTCTTCCCATTCCGGGTCTCCAAGGAAGTTTTGTC
>PVHY01027445.1:0-16236 GCA_004024945.1 Uropsilus gracilis
TTTTTTTTTTTTTTAATATGTCACATCAATATCGATGGGTCTTGACTGCGACTTTAAGCAGAAAACAGAATGAGAGCAGGTTCTCCGTGAAAGGTGGTGCCCTCAGTCTCGGTGAGGGCTTTGTTCTCACCAGCATCAGCATCAGGACAATGCTGAGACGTTTTTCAGGGATCTGCTGCACTACCCAGCTTGCTGGGAGGGAGGGATGTTTGGGTAAGTCAGGACTCCTGTGCAGAATGAGGGGAACCAAAAAAAAAAAAAAAAAAAAGAATGAGGGGAACCAGCGCAGGGGAGAGGCTCCTTCTCTTGCTGGGTCTCCCCTTGCCCCTCTCCCCTTTACTTTCAGGGACCCTGGCCTCCAAGAGAAGTACCGAGTGGGGCTGAACCGAATCGCTGCCCAGGAAGTGCCCATTGAGATCAGGCTGGTAAACCCCCCTGTTGTGAGCCAGCTGCACAGCATGGAGCCCAGACAGATGTTCTGGGTGCGAGCCCGGGGCCATATTGGTAAGAAGACCCCCGGATGCAAGAAAACATCCAGGGCTGGCCGGGCATGGTGGTGCGTGCCTGTAGGTAGCAGCCTAGGAAGCGACGGCTGGGGCCAGGGATCACAGTTCGAGTCCTGCCGGGGCCACGTAGTGAGAGTCCTAAAAAAATAGCTGGGCGTGGTGGTGCGTGCCTGTAATCCCAGCTACCTGGGAAGCTGAGGCTGGGGATTGCTTGAGTCTGTGGTACCCCGGGCAACGAGAGCCTGCGGTTCCACGGGCAAAAATAGCGAGACCTGGTCTCAAAAAAAAAAAAAAAAAAAGAAAACGTCCAGAGCTCTAGGCTGGTGACGTCATCAGGCGATGAAGAACCCCTTCTAGGGCTTCCAGCCTTTGTATGGAGAGGCAGGGAACTGACTCGGGTCCCGAGGCAGAGCACCTTCTGGAGGTTCTGCTCCAGCCCACTGCTAACTGGCAGATGCGTTGTGCAAACTGGAAGGCGTCCCTTCCGGCGTCCGGGGGGGACGACTCAGCAGTGAGGACCAGATTTCAGTGCTTGCTCACCCCCACCCTTCTGCCCCACCTCCCCACATCTCCATCCCCCTGACACACACGCCTGGGGCTGGGTGCCTGCATGCAGTGAGTGTACATCGGTGACAGAGACCCCTGCTCCTCCCTGTCGGTCCTGGGCTATAAGACCGGGGCCAGGGCTGACGCGGCTGTTGCAGGGGAGGGCGACATCAAGATGCACTGCTGCGTGGCTGCCTACATCTCCGACTACGCCTTCCTGGGCACAGCTCTGCTGCCCCACCAGCCGCAGTACCAGGTGCACTTCATGGTCTCCCTGGACCACTCCATGTGGTTCCACGCCCCTTTCCGAGCTGACCACTGGATGCTGTACGAGTGCGAGAGCCCCTGGGCTGGTGAGTATGGTGTGAATGGGCCCGGGCGCTGCCCTGGGGGTGGTGGGCAGCCTGCTGTCTTGGGGGACACTGCCCCCCCACAGGAGTGGTAGCATCCTTGTCTGCAAAATGACAGGGTGAGGCTGGAGGATGGGCTACTTCTCAGCCCTCCGTCTCTATTAGCATGCTGGTAGCGTGATCCCCTTCATCTCAGACCCAGTGCCCATTCCAGAACCAGTCTAGATCCTTTGTGCCATCTTGGGCAAGCCCCACCTTCTGTGCCAGCCTCTGCGCCATCTGAACAAATGGGCTTGCAAGAGGGCCGTGGCCGCCAACCCTCGCAGCTCATCGACTTGGTGCTTGGTGGGGAGTCTTCAAAATAGATGCTCAGAGTCACCCCGAAGCTCCTGATTCAGCAGGTTGTGGTGAGGCCCAAGAGGCTGCATCTTTAAGACGTCCTTTGCGAGACTGGGTGACTAGTCTGTTTCAGGGTGCAGGTCATGACTCGAACACCCCTGGCCAGTGGACAGGGAAAGCCAGGCTCCACCAGTATCCAGTTACAGGGGCCTGGATTCCTTCTCAAGGAAGCGCATGTCAAATGAGAAAGACTTTATCAAGCCGGGGGGAAAACCTGAGGGACTTTGATGCTGAGGGAGGGGACTCTAGCACCGATAGCATCGCAGAACAGGCTCAACACCAGTTGGACACCTGGGTTCAGGTTTGGCCTGATCCTTAAGGTCAAGTTCTTGAGCTCCCTGGATCTCACGGCTGTCAGCTGGAAAACGGGACAACAGCCTGCTTCACTTGGCTGCTGTGAGAAGCTCCCCTACATGTCCGGAAGCAGCACTTCCCTTCCTCACATCAGACGCAGGCCCACGGCCAGCAAGAGGGAGTTTTGGGCTGGCTCCAGGTTCTCCCCCCTTTACCCACTTGGCTGTGTGTCTGGGGGGTAGTTTTCC
The DNA here is from genome assembly GCA_004024945.1 of Uropsilus gracilis. Taxonomy (NCBI): domain Eukaryota; kingdom Metazoa; phylum Chordata; class Mammalia; order Eulipotyphla; family Talpidae; genus Uropsilus; species Uropsilus gracilis. Next base: position 2,344 of record PVHY01027445.1, read on the forward strand.
TGAACGACAAGTCTGAAGGTCCCAGCTGGACGTGTAGTAAAGGGAACTGCTGAATGTCCTAACACAAGTGGCTAGAAGTAGGGCAAATCTGCTTAGCCAGGCTTCTCAGAACTCTTCCCCTGTGATGGTTTTGAGGAAGCGAGAGGACATGTGAAAGTGCTATTAACTGTCAAGTGGGGTTCCTATAGGAGGACGGAGCCCCCAGGACCCACAGGCCACAGCTGTCTCACAAAGGGGCACCTGGAGGCTTGGGGTGCCCGCAGCACTCAGTGTGCCCTTGTGTGGGGCAGTCCGACCTGCACTGTACCCTCTTTTCGAAGTGTGTTTGGCTCGGCTGAAGGAGATAAGGCCATTCTCACCCTTCTCCTTGTACACAGGTGGCTCCCGGGGGCTGGTCCACGGGAGACTGTGGCGTCGGGATGGGGTCCTGGCTGTGTCCTGTGCCCAAGAGGGTGTGATCCGAGTGAAGCCCCAGGCCTCAAAGAGCATGCTGTAGCAGAGGTACCAGCCTGGCTGGGGCCCTGGGATCTCCCCTCTCCACCATTCCTGAGCCAGAGTTACGTCTTGGGGCTAGCCACCTGCCCCTCACACCCAATAAAGAGACTGATACTACTGGAGCCGCTGGCCTTTAATTCCTGGGGCCGGAACTTGGCCCTCCCTCCAGCCGTCACCTCCAGGACTCCAGGGGAGTGTGCCAGGGCCGTCTGCCAGGCTCCCCTCACTGGTTTGGTGGCCCACGGGAAAGGGGACATTAACCTTGACCTAGGCACAGCCGTTTATAAACTGGAGAGGCTGCGCCGGCTTCCTGTGCTACCTCACCCCAGCCAGAGCTTGTCCTGAGCCCAGCTGAACAGAAGCAGCATGAATCCTCGGTCTGCTACATATTCTTTGTGCAACTCTGAGGGGTTTCCAGCACCCCCTGCAGCCTCTCAACTGTGGTCGTGTCCTCACCTCCCCTTCCTCCCAAGGAGCACAAGGGCCTTACGTCTAGACAAGATCAGTCTAGTACCTCCTTGATGAGCAACTCTTTGAGACTGGGGGGTGGCGTGGGGGTCAGGCCTGCCTCCTGGAGGGCCTGGAGCTGGGCCTCTGACTGGCGCTTGTCCAAGCCGAGGCGCCACGAAAGCCGGACGTGGGCCTCCAGAAAGGGCGCCAGCAGGGGGTGGGGACTCTTGTCCCCCAGCAGTTGCAAGGCCCTCTCACAGCATGCCCGGGCCTCCCCAGGGTCCTCCAGCTCCTGGTGGCACACAGCCAGCCCGGCCAGCGTCAGCAGGGGGCGGTTGGGGCCTGAGGGGATGCCCAGCTGCTCCTGAAGCTGCCAGGCATTGGCCCAGAGCGTCAGTGCCTCCCGGTAGAGCCCCGTGCACGTGAGGCTCTGCGCCCGCTGCAGCTCGGGCAGCACGAAGAAGTCCTGCAGCACTGGGGCCTGGCGCAGCTCGGGCACTGACTGCAAGTGGCCCAGAAACTGCTCAAAGGCCCGGCTGCGGCGGGCAATAGTCTCCGCAGTGAAGTTACGGCGCAGGCGCTTTCGGGGGAAGGAGATGGCAGCCATAGGGACCCGGAACTGCCGCTGCAGGTTTCGGTGCAATCGCTCAAAGTCTGAGTAGCGGCGAGAGATCTGGGCCGGCTGGCGATCGGGTGGCCCCGGGCCCATCACGGCGAGGGTGTAGAGCTGCAGGGAGGGCGGGGGTCAAGGCAGGTGCAAATGCCCATGCACCCCCTCCCTTCCCACCCCACCTCTTCCCTTCACCCGCTGAGACTGGGCCCGGGAGTGGGAGCTGCTGGGGTGGCAGCTGGGGAGCCCAGTCCCTTCTTACCTGAGGCTTGTCTGAGTGACCCAGGCCCAAGGCAGCACAGGGAGAGAAAGACAAAGATGAGCTCAGTGCCCTGCAGCTGCTGCCCTCTTGCCCCTTCTCGGGTGGGGTGCCGGGGGTGGGGGCAGATCCCTTCCCAATAGGGCACCATCTTCCCAGAGCCCCTCTGGAAGGCCGGGGGTGAGCTGACGTGCAGGCTGAGCCAACTTTTAGGGCCACCTGGACACAGCCCCGTTTCCCTAGCCAGGTTACTCCGAGTCAGCCCTCAAGGACGGGTCTCCAGGCAGCCCCAGGGCCTAACTGAAAAGTCCGGAGGACTCTGACTTCAGTTCTTTCGTTTTTGTTTTTGAGACAAGGTCTCGCTATTTTTGCCCGTAGAACTGCAGGCTCACGTTGCCCGGGGTACCATGGACGTCCAGCTATTTTTTTGGAACTAGGTCTCGCTACGTTGCCCCAAGTGGGACTCGAACTGCAATCCCTGGCCCCGGCTGTGGCTTCCTAGGCTGCCACTTACCGGCATGCGCCACCATACCCAGCTGACTCCACTTCTAACCCCAGGTCAGTGGTCAATGACTCCACTGCTATGTTGCGTCAGGCGGGGGAGCCCCCCTCTGGCACCACTTTCCCCTCTGGTGGGTGGAGTGTCAGCCCAGGTCTGTGTGCACTTGGGCCAGGACGTGCACCTGTGCCAGACAGGCTTTGGAGGAGGAGGGGGAGGTGTTTGAGTAAGTGACCGCTGACTGGAGATGGGAGGGGACGGCTCGAGACGGAGGGGACGGCTCGCATTCTCTTTGGAGCTTTCTGACCACAAATTGAGAAACCCTCGGTTTGGTTCTTAAGAAGCAATTCTCTCTGCATTTTTGAAAAGAGCTAAAAAGTGAATGGCAGGTCGGGGCCTACAGGCAACAGCTCGGAGGCAAGATTTAATCACACGGTTTCATTTTCACTGCTCTTTGTACCCTTTGTACCGTTTTCTCTTCATGGAGGCTTCCTCCACCCAGCTGTGCTAGAAAGTCGTCTTTTAGACTTAAGAGAAAAACAGGTTGATTGAAAGCAAAGCAGAGAACAGGCCAGTAGCATTTGGAGGACGAGAATCTGAATGCGGTGCTGGAAACTGAGGCGGGCCACTCACTAAACAAGATGACTGAGGCCTCCCCCCAGGGCTGAGACCCCAAATGTGGAGGAGTCTGTAGTACTGCTGAGAACCAGCTGGTCTCAAACGGGGATTCAGCAGCACACGATGACAGGCTGACGAACAACAAACCCTGTTTTCTCTCCCGTTTGTTCTGCGAGACAGTGAGTGTCACCGTCGCTCCCACTCAGTCACGCTTACTATACTCCTTTTTTTTTTTTTTTTGAGACTAGGTCTAGGTCTTGCTATTTTTGCCTGTGGAACCACAGGCTTTCGTTGCCCGGTGTACCACAGACTCAAGCAATCCCCAGCCTCAGCTTCCCAGGTAGCTGTGATTACAGGCACGCGCCACCACGCCCAGCTATTTTTTTGGAACTAGGTCTTGCTACGTGCCCCTGGCAGGACTCAAACAGTGATCCCTAGCCCTGGCCACTTCATAGGCTGAATCTTACAGGCATGAGCCACCGTGCCCGGCCCCTTACTATACTCCTTGAAGAGTCACATACACGTGAGTGTTAAGGGTTAAAGAGTTTAGCAGTAAAAACACTTCTTTTACTCTAGCTGAACTCTGCATTCCTAAGACATTTTGACTAGGTCCCCTTCCCCCTTGAATAAGGAACAGCTAAAAACACTGGGGAGCCGCTCCCCAGGAAGCACACTGGTCAGTGAGAAGCCTGATGTCCATCTAGCTTTGTTCTCTGACATTTTGGGCAAAAAAATAAAAACACATTTTATATCCATGATGTCATCTGATGCTTGTCTTGAGCCACTGACGTAGGTGATGATAACAGCAATGCCACTAACTGAGCCCCGGCCCTGTGCCCCGAGCCCCTTGCACACACAGACTGTTTCATTGCAGCAGCATGAGGAAAAGCTGCCCTGACCTCCCTCTGACGGGCGAACAGGCTCCAGAAGGGGTCGGAGAGAGAATCCCTCAGGGCACAGCAGGTGAAAGCCTCACTGGGATTTAGCCCAGGCCAACCCAGTTCCACCGTCTTGTACCCTTAACCCCCCCCCCCCCCCGGGAGGAGTTACATAGCGATTTAGGGTCCCCACCACACCAAGGAGCTGAATTGTTTCTCCAGACACAGGCCAGGGCCTACTCTGCGTCCAGCTTTGTCTTGTCATTCTGTTCCAGGGCCACCCCCACATGTCTCTGTCTCCCAGCTGCACCCTGATAACCGACCCTTGGGGCTTCCTGTGTGACCCTGGCCAGGACTTTTGCCACTTTGGGCCTGATCTGTGTCAACTCCTGCTCGTGGGAGCAGTCATCGTGGGCGTGGCCCCTTGTTTGCTAACAGCAGCAGAGCGGGGTGGAGAGGCCCAGATGTGGGCAGAGGCTCCAGGCCCCCTGCCCACTGAGTCAGAAGTAGAGGAGGGGCCTGGAGAGGAGGGAGGAAAGTGGCAGGGAGCTGCGGCAGCTAGAACCAGCCAGCCAGGTCAGGCTGGGTTTCAGGCCTCGCCTGGGGCAGGGGCTGGCCGACTTTACTCTCTGGGTCAGTTTCTCCTTCCCAGAGCAAGGAAAGTGGGGGTGCAAGGCACTCCTCCGCACACCAACCCCCTTCACTCCAGCCCCAGAGCCTTGCTCTTAGGACAAGACTATTCTATACAGGGCAGGTGCTTGAGAATTGATTCACCCGGGTAGTCAGGGTAGCCACAACAGATCCCAGATGCCAGACAGTTTCCACCCAAAATTAAAGAACAAGAGCTACGATTTTATTGAGCACTCAGAACGCCAAGCAGAGTGCCTGCGCACTGACTCATGCCTGCTGGACCCTCCGCCTTGCACCCATTGCCCGGATGAGGGAAACAGTCATTAAGGTTATGCAAGCCAGCCAGGTCAAACGGCTGAGTAGGAATTCCATCAAAGTGGGTCTGGATCCCAAACCCATGGTTTTAACCACTAACCGGTGCAACTTGGGTCTCAAGTCTGACCTAGACAATTTTTCCCATGTACCCTGCATCTTGCTGCAGTTTACAAAACCCTGCTGTGGGGGGCAGGGAGGAGCCCCCACCCCCTTCTCTTAGTCACAAAACCAGGAAAGGAGGCGGGTCCATAATCCCTTGGGCTCAGAGAAGTCAGGTGGCTGAAGACTTGCTCAAGTTACATCCCCTTGCTGGCTTCAGTTTCCCCACCTGTAAAATGGATTAGCCATCGAAAGCCGCTTTGCTGGGCCTCCCAGGAAGTGCCAGCCTTCCCTACTTTCTCTTAGCCAGACTTCTAGCCTCTCAGGCCAGGAGGTCCTGGACCCTCACTCACCACGTACTTGGAGGGCGGGTCCTTGACCACGTTGGCACTGGTCACCTCAAAGAGGAGCCGCTGGGGGACCAGGGTATTCCGGGACTTCTTCCAGAAATCCTGCAACTGCCGCGCCAGCAGCTGGCTGCCCCGCTGTCCTTCAGACGGGGTGCTCTGTTCTGCAGGGGCACAGCACAGACCGTCATCAACGGGCCTTGACCTCCCTCGGCGTCCTAACAGGTGACACAGGCTTTTCTCCCCAGTTGACATACACAGAAACTGAGGGCCAGAGAGGGTGCCATACCAGGCGCCTAGCAGACTCAGACGGCTACAGACAGGCACAGTAGTAGCTCCACCCCCCAATACTACCATTTCTCTCCCAGGCCCTGTAGTGTCAGGCTGGCAGCACCCCCCCCCCACCCCGAATGGGAGTGACTGCCCCCACCTGACACTAGGGACAACTTGGCTCGGGGAGATGTGCGACTCCCTCAAGGTCACACAGCCAAGAAGTGGGGACCGGTACGCGGTCCTGAGTGTCGGAGTTTCCGATGCTCCGGGAAGGCAGCAGGGGTGCAGGCCTCGAGAAACCGCAGGGACCCCACCTCCGGCCTCCCGCACTCGCCTGCATCTTCTCCCGACGCCCCGTCCCCAGGGGGCAGCGGGTCGGGGCCGGCCTCCTCGTCGTCCTCGTCCTCGGTGTCCTCGTCCTCCGCGCTGGTGAAGCTGAGGGTGCCGCTGAGGCGGGAGGACAGGCCCTCGGCATCGTCGTCCTCCAGCTCCGAGCTCTCCGGGAACTGCTCGGCCTCGGGGCCGGTGGTTGCCTCCCCGGGGCCGTCGCCGGCCAGGGCGTGCCGCAGCCGGTGCAGGAGCCGCGAGGCCATGGCACCCTGGGGGGAGCGCGCAGCGCGGGTGCGGGTGGGGCGGGAGCCCGACCCCGGCCCCGCGCGGCGGGGCGGAGGGGCGGGGCGCGGAGGGCGGGGCGGGGCGCCGCGCCGGCCCCGCCCCCGCCCCTGCCCGTTGGGGGTCCGCGGTGCCTCGGGGCTCAGCTCGCGTCGCCCTCCCGGCGCTCGCGCAGTTCCGGGCCCGGCTCTTCCCGGGATGCCCCCCACATCTCCTTCGGCCCCCGGCGCGTCTCTCCCGCCCGCGCCCTGTGGGGCGAGCCGCTTCCCCGGGTCGCGGGCAGCCCCCGGCCGCTAACCGAGGCCGGCCGGGCTCCACCCGGCTCCGCCGGGCCCAGCCGCTGCGAGCGCCGCTCCGGCCCCTTCCTGCCGCCGCCCCGCCCCCGGCCCCGCCCGCTCCCAAGCCGCTCGGGAATCCCGGGCCCTTCGCGCCGGGAGCGGCTCGGGAATCCTGGGTAGGCCCGGGCGGGCCCCGGTCCTCCCGCGGCCGCGGCGCCCGCCGCCCGGAGGGGCTCACGGCCTCGGGGTCACCTCTCCGCTCCCGGAGACCCAGGCCGGCCCGGGCTGCCCCCAGTTTCCAGCCGGCGCGCTTTAACTTTCCAGAGTCGTTGGGGCGGCGGGAAGCCGGGCTCCCCGGGAGCAGACGGGCGGGGGACACAGCGGCGGCCTGGGACGTGACCTCGGGGCACCGGGGTTGTCTGTGAACCGGGGGCGGTTAATACCGGGCTGACTGCGGCCCGGCCGGGAGCCCGGTCCCGTGCCTGGCACCAGCAGGGGCTGACGCCACGGTCCGTTACATAACTTGGCTTCTTGTTCCTCGGCTAGGGGCTTTGACAGTCTGGTTTAGCCGCTCGTATGAGTAGACAGCCTTGGAAAGGGAGACCCAGGGAAAGGCACACAGCTTGCCAGAGGTTGCTGGGGGGCCGGTGTTGGGTGGGGCGACTTGTCTGGCCTGTTCTTTGCCCCAGGCGGTGGGTCTGGTCATCTCAGCAACCCCTCCGGAGGGCTGTGTTTTACCTCCTGTTCCGGGCAGCGGTAGATCAAGGAGGGTCAGCAATCATTCCGTCGCAGAGCGGACAGTGTTAACAGCCCTCAAGAGAAATCTCCGAGGGTAGCTCCTTTGCAGCATGTCTGCAGGAGGGGCGGGCAGAAGCAGCTCCAAATGGAAAGCACACCCCGTGCCCGTTTATGTGCAGAAGTAGGAGCACCCTCATTTCTGGGGGGTCCACTGTCAGACAGTGTTCTAGGCCCTTTGGAGGGGTCACGTCTCCACTTCCTGGGGAGGCTGTTATTGGGTAAGAACGGTTCCTTTTCAAGATGAAGAAAGTGATTGACATTGCTCAAATCTGGGGCTAGGAAATCAGGGAGCTGGTTTCAAAGTTCTGACTTATTCAGCTCTCCGCCAGGCTGTGGGGGAAAACACACTTTATTCAAGTCTTCAACATTCACTCATTCAGCAGACTCTGAATATTAACTCATGCTTTTTTTTTTTTTTTTTTTGAGACTAGGTCTTGCTATTTTTGCCTGTGGAACCACAGGCTCACATTGCCCATGGTACCACAGACAAGCAATCCCAGCCTCAGCTTCCCAGGTAGCTGGGATGACAGGCGTGCACCACCACGCCCAGCTATATTTTTGGAACTAGGTCTTGTTATGTGCCCTGGTGGGACTCGAACCATGATTCCTGGTTCTGGCCGCGGCTTCCTAGGCTGCTGCTTACAAGCACACACCACTGTGCCCAGCCTTAACTCATGCTTCTATGTCTCGCAAGTCTGGGGACAGGAAGGTGTTCACGAAACTGGGGGTTGTCAGAACAGGAGAGTCCCTCAGAAATCTGGGCTGGTGCTTTTAAGCTGTCTTACACACGAGCAGCCTGAGCTCAGTGGGAGGAGGGGCTTGCCCTGGGCCCCACAGACAGCCTGAGTGAGCTCTCCCATGTTGGAGGCTTCTCTCCTCTCAGAATCCGTCAGCGGATTCTGAGTGGTGAGCCTCAGACCCCTGCTGTGTACACTCAGTGACAGGGAGATGCTCTGAGGCTGCCCATTTTATTTTTTTCAGCCAAGACTGTCAGAAAGGGCACGGTGGCTCATGCTTGTAATCTTCAGCCTATGAAGCGACTGGGGCTAGGGATCGCTGTTCTAGTCCCTCTCAGGGCAAAGTAGTGAGACCTAGTCCCAAAAAATAACTGGGCATGGTGGTGCACGCCTGTCATCCCAGCTACCTGGGAGGCTGAGGCTGGGGATTTGCTTGAGTCTGTGGTACCCTGGGCAACATGAGCCTGCGGTTCCATGGGCAAAAATAGCGAGACCTAGCCTCAAAAAACAGAAAAAAGAAAAAAAAGAAAGTTCCTCCTACTAGCAAGCCAGATGCCGTTCAGGTCCTCTCTGACAAAGAACACGGTGTCAGGGTGCCATTGCCCAGGGCTCCGTGCTGGGGAATGCAATGGTGAACAATCCCCTTGGGCCACTCACAACAGGCTGTGGCCATGTGCCACGCCTGCTGCCACGTGTGGTCAAGGACACTGTGGGAGCCCACCCTGACTGGGGTGGCTGGGCAGGGGAGATGGGGATCCTGGAGGAAGTGATGTTACACTTGGCAGATGGCAGGGAGGTGGGCAGGTGAAGAGGGGGGAGGACGGGAGCTCCTGTGGAAAGCACAGCATGTGCGAGGCCTGAGGCCGCAAGGGGTGGCCTTCATGCAGAGCAGAGCAGCGAGCAGGGGGGGAAGGGGGAGGGGTGTGAGTTTGGAGGGTTCCTGGGACCTTGCTTGGCCCACTGAGTTTGGACATTATTTCCGCGAATGATTGCCGAGGGAGCCAGGTTCTCTATCCCGAAAGGATAGAGTGGAGGCCATGTTTGAGTCCAAACCGGACTCCTCAGGGTGTCTCATCCCTTGGCCCTCTGCCTGGCCAGGGGAGGCCTTATTTAGCCTGGCCTGGCTCTGTTCAGCTTCCCTTGGGGCTCTACATATAGGGCAAGAGGGCAGCCCAGCTGCTGCTGTCCATCTCCTTTCCCTGGTGCCCAGTCCCCTCTCTCTGGCCCCAGATATTCTGCTCAGTTGTCTCAGTTGCTCCTTCTCTGACTTCACCATGGCCCAGGGGAGTTGCCTGCTCCCCACACTCATCACACCGCCCGGGGCTGTGGGGCCGTGAGCAGTCTCAGCCCAGGCTCAAGTTATACGAGACCTGATCCCTCCGCTCCTGGGAAGGCCAGCTGAGCTCCCCAGACTTCTCCACTCAGTTCTAGGAGGCTGGCTGCCCTTTGCCTACTTAAAGAACCTTCCTCTGGTCACCCCTTTCTCCTCCTTTGTGGGCCCCCAAGGACTATCTGCCCACCTTCCTCTCCGGGTTAATAACAAAAGCACGGATGCAATTGCAGACCTTTATGCCTTCCTGCGCTCTCCAGCAGGACAGGAATAATAACAGTCGTGGCCTCGTAGGCTGCGTGGCAGATGAGATCATGTGGGTGACTAGGACAGGGTGGCATGCGGGTAGGCCGGGAGCTGTGACTGAGCCGTGCTTCCCCTTCTGCCTCTGCCCCTCCTACGATTTCAAGACAGCACGTGCCACCTGCCCAGCACCACCCTAAGCAGTTAGCACCCGCTGACCACAGGGGCTCTGTGAGGGGCGCATGACTGCCCCCATCCCCAGGAGGAAGCTGAAGCTCAGAGTGGCATGGCCATGGCCCAAGGCCGCACACATGCAGAGGCAGACTTGGACCTTGGGTTTCAGGCTCATGCTCTTCCCTTTCTGCCTGGCTGCCTTGCTCTTCTCTGTTCTTTTTGTTTTTTTAAGACCAGGTCTCGCTATGTTGCCCAGGGTAGTCCCGATCCTATGTACTCAAGCAATCCCCAGCCTCAGCGTCCCAGGTAGCTGGGATTACAGGCACCCACCACGGCACCCGGCTGCTTTTTCGAGACCAGGTCTCACTATATGGCCTGGGGTAGTCTCGAACCCGTGAACTCAAGCGATCCCTGGCCTCTTGCCTCCCAGCGCTTGGACAACAGGCACGCGCTGCCACGCCTGGCTTCTCTGTTCTGACTGTCCTTACCATTCTGGAGCGAGCGTGCTTCCTGGGGGGGCTTCCCAAGGCAGCGGGACAGGGAGGTTCTCCTCCCAAGAATCTAGGACGTCAAGTTCTGCCACCTGCTCCGAGCCTTCAACTTCTCCGCAAGGGCGCGTGGCTAAATTAGGTAATGGGCCAGGACTCCGGGAGGGCGGGGTTCAGTGCCCCCAGGAGGTGATTGGCCAGGGGACCCAGTCCTGAGGAGCAGGGCGGTGGGAGGGGAAGGTGTCCCTACAAATCCCAGGGGCTGGCGTGGGCTGGGGCAGTTTGGGCGGTGGAGAGCTGAAGACGCGACCTGCCGCAGAGGAGTCCCGTGACCAGCGACCATGGTAAGGACAGGAAGGGACCTGGTTCCTCCGCTCGCCGGAGCACCTGTGGCCTATCCGGGCCAGCTCTGGGCGCGCTGTCCTGCGGTAGCGTGAATGTTGGAAGACGGAGCAGGAAGGGTTTCCAGACCCAGATGCTAGGAGCAAGCCTGGGAGGAAGGCCTTGGACTTCTCTCAGAAGGGGGGGCTGGGATGGCCCGGGGATTGGTCCCCCAAGCTTGCGGCTTCCCAGCAGACCCGAGGCTCCCAGCAATGTCAGTTGGAGCACCGAGGGGCCCTGAACTTGGCTCCCTCCTGGTCGAGGGCCGGTAACTCACCCGGCCAACCTGTAGGCCAGAAGCCTGGCCAGACCCTCCTGCTGACAGGGGGAGAAATGGCTCCTCTGGAAGATGGCGGCCTGCAGGCTCCTGGCCGGTTCAGCTGCAGGACCACAAGAGTCCAAGGGTGAGCAGAAGGGGCAGAAAATGACAGCCCCGTGTCAGGGAGGCCTCAGCTGCTCTGAGAGGGGTTCTGGTTCAGGCTGGTCATTTTCCTTTGAAATCCCCCTTCCCATGTCACTTCAAGGAGTAACCAGACCCTGAGGCCAGCTGCCAATGCCTATGCCAGACTAAAAATAGCCTGCCCTCCTGGTAGGGGCAAAGGGGGGGAGGGGCAAGGAGGAAGGCCTGCAGCCAGGGGCTGAAGAAACCCTAGGTCTCAGCCCTTCCTCACCTTCAGCCTCAGGCTGAAGCCCCCTACCCTGGTGACTTGGCTTGGACCTGCTGGGACAACCTCCCCCCGTTCCCCCGCACACAAAGCCCCCATCACATTCTGCCCAGCACGAGGCGTGTTCAGTGAGTGGGTCATAGCAGTCAGCTTCGAATCTCCATCTCTGCGGATGCTCAGCGGTGCCTGCTGTGTTGGTGGCTCCAGTGTCTGCCTCCGACTGACACTTAGTGGGTGCCCAGGGACAGTCCATTATTGGGGAACGTTTCCTGAGCATTGTTCGAGCGCCGGGCACTGCCAGGAACTAGGGGAACCTGGCAAGCCTGCTGGAGCAGTGCTGGCATGTTGCCAAGTCCCTTCACACCCCTGATTTCACCCCATCTTCGAAGAGCTGCTGAAAGCAATGAGGGCCTGCCGGGCACAGTGGCTCATGCCTGTAAGCTTCAGCCTATGAAGCGACTGGGGTTAGGGATTATGGTTCGAGTCCCGCCTGGGGCCTGTAGCAAGACCTAGTTCCAAAACAATAGCTGGGCATGGTGGCGGGTGCCTGTAATCCCAGCTACCTGGGAGGCTGAGGCTGGGAATTGCCTGAGTCCATGGGTTCGGCACTACTCGGGGCGACAGCGAAACCTTGTCTCAAAAAAAAAAAAAAAAAGGAGCAGTTTTGGAGTTGCTCTTCCAGAAGGGCAAGAGTGCTTGCGGAAGGGAGATGGTGTTCAGGCCCAACGCACTCCTGGACTGCTCCTCCCAGCCTCTCATTGTGTTTCCTTCAGACGGACCAGCAGGCGGAGGCCCGGTCCTACCTCAGCGAGGAGATGATCGCTGGTGAGCGCAGCGGGCAGGTTGTGGGGCGGGGGCTGTGACTGGGGAATGTCTGGCATCTGGGCAGGGAGGGAAGGTGGACAAGAGTCATCTGCCAGGCCAGCCAGGCTGCCTCAGCCCTTTGCTTCGGCCCCTGACAGAGTTCAAGGCCGCCTTTGACATGTTCGACGCTGATGGCGGCGGGGACATCAGCGTCAAGGAGTTGGGCACGGTGATGAGGATGCTGGGCCAGACGCCCACCAAAGAGGAGCTGGACGCCATCATAGAGGAGGTGGACGAGGATGGTAAGGGGCGGCTTTTTGAGCAGGGGTGCAAGGGGGGCGAGGTGGGCACCCCCAGCCGGCTCACCCTCCGCGGCTCCCCCCAGGCAGCGGCACCATCGACTTCGAGGAGTTCTTGGTCATGATGGTGCGCCAGATGAAAGAGGACGCCAAGGGCAAGAGCGAGGAGGAGCTGGCCGAGTGCTTCCGCATCTTTGACAGGTGCCTCAGGGGCCTGGGGGTGGAGCCTGAGGGGGACTGGGGGGTCTGGGAGCCGTAGGGGCGCTATGTCTCTCACGCGCCAGAGGTCCCGTGGGCGAGTGCAGAGGGCGAGGCCAGAGTGGCCAGTGGTTGAGCCTGGCCCGGCCCATGCAGGAACGCGGATGGCTACATCGACGCGGAGGAGCTGGCTGAGATTTTCAGGGCGTCGGGGGAGCATGTGACAGATGAAGAGATAGAATCCCTGATGAAGGATGGTGACAAGAACAACGACGGCCGCATTGACTTTGACGGTGAGGACGGGGCGCGTGGGGGCGTCGGCCAGGCACGTGGTGGCTTCGGGGCTGGTCCCTGCAGCTGGTGCCCACACGGGCATCCCTGACCTAGTTCCTCCCTGCACCCCGCGGCGGGCAGGGGCCCCCTGGTGCTTCTGTGCCATTTCTCAGTTGTTGATGAGGCACCCCTTCGCGTGGCCAGAGCCCAGGCCAAGCCCCTCTGGTCAGGCCTGCGCCCCTGCACAGCCCGGAGTTCCAACCCCGGTGACCCTGGTGACCGCCTCTCTCCTCCTTCCCACAGAGTTTCTGAAGATGATGGAGGGCGTGCAGTAAGCTGCCACAGCTCCTGCACCCGCAAGGCGCCTCCTGCAGGCCCCGCCAGGGAGGGGGTCGCGGCCCCTCTGGCCTGTGTCTGGAAGGAATAAAAGCAGACTTGGCAAAAGCGTGGCCTGAGTGAGGGGAGGGCGGAGGGCAGCGGGTGGCAGGGGCTGCCTGGTGGGCCTACTGTTCAGTGGCCCACCCTGCCTCGCCCAGTGAACCCCTCTCTGCTTGGGGGGCAGCCACCAAGCAGAGGTTCCCTCAGCAGGGAATGGGTGTGGCAGGGTGGGGCCCTGGAGGCTGCTGAGAAGGGGAGGAGGGGAGAGGAGGGCACAGTGGGGCCTTCCAGGGAACCCTGGGTGGACCGTCTTCACTTCCCTACACTCCTTCCCTTCTGCAGCCTTGGGTCTGGGGTGTGCTGGCAGGAGAGCTGGGAGGGAGGGAGTGGAGGGAGGGGAAGGGAGAGGAGGAGGGAAGAGGAGGGGGTGGGGTGGAGGAAGGGGGAGAAGGGAGAGGTTGTCCAGCCCTCTGCACCAGGCAGTGGTGTCTCCCCTGTCCCTTTCTACTTGGTCTGTTCCCAGCGCTCAGGGCTCTGTCCTGTGGGTTTGGGACAGGGTGGAGGCATACCCCCCACCTGGAAAGAGGTTATGACCTCATCATCTCCACTCTGAATCCCCCACCCAGCCCCATCCAGGGCCCTCCTCAGAGGCCATCAACCACCATCTGGCTAAAAGGAAATCTGAGCTGCCACTCCCCACTGGTTCTGGAAACGAATCTAAATTCCTTCCTCTCTTTTCTTCTCCCCCCCCCCCCACCCCCA
>PVHY01027446.1:0-16227 GCA_004024945.1 Uropsilus gracilis
AAATGGTGTGTCAGTTGGTAGACTCCACAAATTGAGAAGCTAGAGAGGAGGGAGGGTGCTGGGGTCCGGTGAGTTTCCTGTGGGGGCAGAAACCATAGACCAAAGCAAGGCAGGTAAGTCACTAAGTATTTCTTCTCAAGCACAGTATGATGACTATAGTGGCCCAGCCAGGTTGCCCTCTGAGGAAGCAGGAGAAACGTGTCCTTATACTTGTCAGCACATGTGCTTGTATTTGGAGCTGTAGTGTAAGCATCCTGTTTGTGACATCCAGCTATTAAGCTCACCAACCCATGTAGATTCTTTCTTGGTTCTAGCAGTTAAACAGACACAAAGGCAGGGCAGGGCCAGGTGGAGGTGGGGGTTGGAAGGCAGGTGAACCCCATCAGTCCTCCCAGGAGTCTTCATACTCTTTCTCTGGTCTCTCTCTCTCTCTGCCATTCTCTCTCTTTGTGGGCTTGTGCTTGTGTTCTCTGCACTCCTTTATCCTCTCTCCTGGGCTTCTTACTGGGTTGCATAATCAAGGGGAAGATGCAATTACCTGGGTGCTGGTTATACAGACTAATGAAGGAAAAAAAAAAGGTTGACTGACTCACTTACCTTACAGGAACCAAGTGAAAAAAAATGAATGAAAGGTCTACATTCAAAAAACATGACAATTGCAAGCAGCCTCCTTCCCAATCTTTGACACAGCAGGGTCTGTTCTGCTAGCCCAGACGGCTGAGGGACACAGGATAGTGAGAAGAATTCCGTATAAAGATGTGTGATGGTACCAGCGTTGGGACACACCACCACCTGTCAGCTTTAAGAATCTCCCTCTCTTAGTCATCACCCATCTTTGCCTTAATTTTGAGGTTTTTCCCCCCCAAAAATGTAGCCTTAAAATAGCATGTGTCTTGAGAGCTGTGATTCTGGGCTCCCCCTTTAGTTCCTTGGCCCTGGAGAGTTCCTCATCAGCTTCACCCAAACCCTGCTCAGGCAGGCTGTATTAAAAACATTCAGGAAATCTCTTTTTACTGTGCTTCCCTTTACTGTAATTTAAAGAGATGCGGTTTTGGGTCTGGGTTTGGTTTTTACAAAGTGGAGGTGCACGCCCTCTGGCAAGTCTAGGGGCATATGCTTAATTCCTGTCTGTCACATTTAATTGACGTGTGACACTGAATTTCAGCAGGACACTGCTGGGCACTTCATAGATGACAGTATCATATGACCATCGTTTTTCTATGCACTGGGAAACCCGAAAATCCATGGGACATGATCACAAAAATGCCCCAGCTGTGAGATACACCTGCAGTAAAATAACAGAACAAAACCAGGTGTCTCATTGCTGGAGGCTTGAATCGTGCTTATTTTAAGGACCTAGCCAAATTTAGCTTCTGGTTGTAGGCAGACAAATTGGAAAGGTCCTGGATGAGTATGAGCAGGATCTCCTAAGAGTCACTGACATGGACAGACTCTGGATGCAACCTCTGCAAGGTTTCTAAGTGAGCTGTTTCTTTCTGGATGCCAGTCCACAGACCTTTAGACTAAGAACACCACATAGCTTCCTTGTTGGGGGGCAGAGCTCCACCTCCCACTGGTGCTCCCCTGGTTCTGAGGAGCACATCTTAGTATACCGGCTCAAAAGGTATTGTAATGTCTAACACTCCATGATTGAACCCAGACTCACATAGGAAGGGAGGGAGAGAGGAAAGAGGGCAAGAAAGAGGGTAAGAAAGATGGGGGAGAAGAAAGGGAAAAAGAAGGGGGATGGGAAAGAGGAAAAGAGGGGGGAGGAGTAGGAGACAAGAGGAGGAGGAGGAGGAGGAGAGAATTCAGGGGAAAAAGGCAATCCAGTAATCATTTTCCCTTTATTTCCAACCAAACAAAAGCTAAATTGCCTTCATAATATTATTACCATGTAAAATTATTTTTTTCTTGATCTCTAATTTGAGACAACCTCACCAAATAATTTAAAACTGTATATTACCAATTCCTGATTAGTTATGGTATCTTCCTACTTATTTCTTATTAATAGGTGTCACTATAGTTTATATTCCTATAAAATCCATAGTTTCTTTGTAAACAGATGACATATATGGCAATACATGAAACTTTGGATAAGAGGTAAAGTGTTCAGTGAATTTAATGTGCACAGTTATGTTCACATAGAAATGATTCCCTTGGTTCAGTGAAAATAAAAACAGGTTAAATATTTTTATTCATGGATATGTTAATATGATTTTACTTTTTTATTGAAACACCCGTGACTGAACACAGAATAGAAGATATAAATGGTCATGTCATAAAGAATTTAAAACTGACAAACCAAAACATAATATCCATTTGAATGTCTTTGTACTTGTTGTAGTGTTTGTTTTTATTTTGTAAAATGAAAATCTAGGCTTCTCTTGCCTGTTTTGCACTTTAGAGTTTGCCTTTATAAAACATGCATGCACAAATAGCAGTAAATTGTAAACAGTTGAAATTACATTCTAGTATTCTTTTCAGAAGCAAAAAATTATTTAAGCTACATCTTAAAAATCTGACCATTTCCTGAAGACGTTTTCTTTCCTACTATAGCTATCCTAAAAAAATTA
Source organism: Uropsilus gracilis (assembly GCA_004024945.1). Lineage (NCBI taxonomy): Eukaryota > Metazoa > Chordata > Mammalia > Eulipotyphla > Talpidae > Uropsilus > Uropsilus gracilis. The sequence goes on from PVHY01027446.1 coordinate 2,577, forward strand.
GTTATCTCAAAAAATATTGATCTGCTCAGTATTTCTTAAATTTCAATGAGGTTTCTTACTATCTTTGAGTCATCTATTATTTAAATAATTTTCAAATGGCTCAAATTCCACCAATTTTTATAGTTGCCCCACATCTGAGCAACATAATTCATGCAATTAAGGTTCTGACACATTCTTTCCATTTCTAAACAGTCATTGAAATAAGTACAAAATTGTTCAAGTAAAAATATTCAAGCTTGAACCACCTGCCCAAATCCCACAAAGCAACACCCCATTCTTCCCACTTGGGAAAAGCTGCCCCAGATGTAGGGATTTCTGTTTTACAAAGTTCTTAAGGAATATGTTAACCAAAATAAAGTTTTATTACCTATTTTAAAGTTATTGAAATTGCCACTGACTTGAATTTTTTGATACGAATTTAGCTTTATAGGCAGCTTAGATAGATATATGCTAATCCTATGATCATTATTTTTTAATTGCCATAGAATGAAATTGTTATTTTTTCCTTATAGCATAGCTTTGCAAATTTTAGCACCTATATAGATTTATATAATTAGTACCATAACCAAGATACAGAATGATTGCATCACTCTGAATACTTTGTCTCTCATGCAATCCCATTAGACCTGCTTTCCCTCTCCTAGCTCCCACCCACCACCAATAACCTCTAGGAGTCACTGATTACTTTTCCATCTCCATAATTTGTCTTTGGAGAATGTCATGTCATCACACAGATTCAATATTTTCCAATTGGCTTTTCTTATTTAGCAAGTGTCTGTCAATTCGCTGAAGTTGTTGTATGTCCTAGTTTGCTCTTTTTTGATTGCTGGACTGTGCCTTATGGTATGGTTACACCAGTTAGTTTAAGAATTCACCAGTGAAAGACAGCAGCATTTTCCCCCAGGTTTTTACTGTCACAAATATGATAAGTATGGATACTCAAATGCAGTTTTGGTACAAACATTACACTTTCATTTTTTTTTACATACATAGTCACAAGTTTGATTCTGGGTCATATGGTAGGTCTATGTTTGACTTTATAAGAAACAACCAAGTCATCTTTCCAATGGTTAATTATGTTGAACATCTTTCCATGTGCTTATCTGGCATCCCCATATCCCCCTTGGGGAAGTGTATGTTCAAATCCTCTGTGTATCCCTTCCTTCTAAACTACAGAGGTACTTTATCATTTTTCTAGATAAAATTTATAGACTGTAAAAATATGGTTGAATTAGACAATCTGTTTGAATTTCTTAAGCCGTCAACTTATTTTCCTTTGCTAAATTCAATAAATGTGCATTGAAAATCCCCAAATAGGAATAAACAAGTGAATAGAAGAGCATCTTCAATACACAGCCTCACTTCCTTAGAGGGAAATGAAAACAGAATGAGTTGGGAGATGTGTTCGGGATACCACAATGAAATATGCAAAGAACACAGTTAATGAGTAATAATGCTGTGATGGGCAGGCAGCTGCCCATATAACTTCCACATTCGCATACATTTATTCTCTATGCTTGCACATTGAGGTGTCTTAACACACTCTCAATTGTTATTCATTTTATTTATAGTTTTTTCAGAACTAGATTTGGTAGGTGGAAAGCATTTTTATCATCTGCAGACACAGCTGTTTGTGAAATGACAAGTCAGAGAGTATATGCCAGGCTGTTTCTGTCTTTCAGGTTTATTGAGCTTATTTTATATCTCCTGGGTTCACTTGCTCAGGTTCATATTCTAGAAAGTACTTCTCAGCACAGTATCCACTGCTGGGCATACAGAAGAAACCAACAACCCTTGATGTGGGGCCAGGATTGTGGGGCAGGTGACTCCAAGATGAAGCAAATAAAACCTTTACTTAGAGAGCCTCCCTTTCTGTCTTTACTCTTTGGGTTAACATTTGACTTTTTGCCACATAGAGCTGGCAGTAGCATTTTAAAAAATTTAGTCCATGAGATTTTCAAATTTTTCATCTGAGAAGAAAATGATGTCCATATTTTGGAAGCTAGCTATTAACAAAGAATGAGGAAATGGTTCATCATTCTGTTTTCATCTATCAAAATTTTTAAAGCATCTTGAGAAATATGTTGAATTTTATCTTGTATGTGCTACTTATAAAACAAACATTAAAACAAAATGCAAAGTACATTTCTAAAGCTTTCATTTTTTTCATGGCTTTTGAAGTTAAATGCACGTTTACCACACATTTACTCTTTGACAAATGTGATCTAGGTACTAGTCTGAAGATCTAAAAGGTTTACCAGTGCTAGGCAAATTGAAGGGGACAACGTAAAATCTCATTTTGAGTTTTGCACTCTTTTATTCCTTTAGCTAGACAACAAATGTTATGTTGCTCAAAGAGAAAAGCAAAATAGAACATACATTTGTAGAGGTATACACATGATGTTTGAATTTTGACTTTTCATTGCTTAGATAATACGCAACCTCACCTTCTTAAGTGATAAGAGTGTTATCAGGAGGCAAGAAACCAAGTGGATCACATGCCTTAAATCAGTTCTAGTATATTCCCAGTGTGGCAAGAACACCTATTACCATTGAAACATGGCATGAAAGACTGTTTATGGTGGACACTTAGCACTAATGAATTACAAAGTGTGAAGAATGTGACAATCTCCAGATTCTGAAAAGATAAAAACAGTAAATTTTAAGAAGTTTTGCAGCTTTCTAAATCCCACACTACTATGCAATTATGACAGTAACTACTGAAACTACCTGTTTCATGATTATCTGCCCTGACACTGTACAGCCGCCCTGAGGGCAGCTTCCTGCCTCTCCTGGGAAGACCTCCTTCTTCACATGAATGACAGGACTGGGAATGGATAATGGGACGGATCATTTGCTATGAAAAGTACAAACAATTAAGTAGCACTTACTGCCCACCAGGCACTATCCTAAGTGCTTCCCATATGGTGCCCCTTTCAGTCTTCACAACCCCCACTAGGAGGATTATTAATATCAGCCCCATTTGATGGAGAAGCAAACTAATACTCAGGAGTTCAGCAGTTTGCTCAGGTTCCAGAGCCAGGGTGAGACAGCTGGATGGCAGGCCAGGAAGGCTGGCTCCAGAGTCCACGATTCTCACCCTACCCTGCATCCCAGGAAGACAGCCATGCAGGATGTCTACAGAGGAGGCTCCATTCTCACCCTACCCTGCATCCCAGGAAGACAGCCATGCAGGATGTCTACAGAGGAGGCTCCGGAAAGATTGGGGGCTCCCTCCAGTGCCATCACATCATCATATCAATGCTTCCCCCCTCCTGACTGTGCAAATGCTCTGCTTCCCTGTCAGAGTGGGGGATTCTTGAAGCAGCTGCTGTTGCCAACAGGGAATGATGTTAAAGTGACAAGTCTGATTTCCGAGCAGCTACCAGTCAATGTCTTAAATAACATCTTTGAGACAGAACCCAGCAACTCAGCAGCTCCCGGTGACGCATTCTTTCTAATTACCACTGAACATTTGGTCCTGTGCAGACACTGCTGTCACCAAAACACTGCGATTTCATGCAAGAGAACTTGCTTAGCAAAAATATTTTCAGAGAGAACAAGGACAGCTGTCAAACATGATCACAACCTTTGCAATGTGAAGAAGGATGGAATAAGCTGTTGGGTATCTTTCTGTGTGAAGTGAAAACCAGGCCAGCAAGTGGTTATTTACCACAGGTCTGCTAACAGGCAGATGAGCTCATCCCCATACCGATTCACAAATTAGCAAAGCAAACCTGTGGGGCTCCTGTGTTCCATTCCCACCAGCACCACGTAGACAGAGCAGGGAAAGAAGTGTTTCACCAGCTCTTTCTTGGAAAGGGTCTGTTGGGCTCACGGAGATTTATAAATGCTTTTAGTGTTACTATTATATAGGAATTAGCTTCCAGGAAAGCATTTTCCCCTTTAGGGGATATGGATCAATCTTCAGTTCTCAGTGTCTAGGTTCTAGGAGGTTGTATTCAAAGTTTCAGGCATGTCTTTCACATTTTTAAGTATATGTAAATATCACACACAAATATATGTATATATACATACATATATATGTTTGCCTGTATAGACATCTTCTGCAAGTTTATTTTTAGATATTGGTATTTACTCTTTCTCCTATCAGTTTTTTTTTCTGTTGAAAAAGAAATGGACTAATAGAAAATACAGCAAAATAGAATTCTTTAAAAAACTTGTACAATTCTTATAATTACTGAGTTTTGATCGAAGACCACACTGGTTTGGAAGCAGCTGCTTGTAAGACTATGACCGGGAAACAAAGGGTGAGATTACAGCCTCGGACAACATCAAAGCCTTTCAACCTGCATTCCTAAGTACCAGGTCCTCCCACTCAGGGTAAGTGGGATGCAGAGGAAGGAGGTGAAACTTGAGGTTCCACAACAATTAGCAAGTAACACCCGCCTCTCTGGGTTGAGTTAGAGAATGGACTTCTGAGGGAAGGTTTCACAAGAAACTGGAGATCAAAACAGATGCAAAAACCTCTTATCTCTCAGGCCACTCAGAGCTGTAGATTTTATGATTTTTTATGATTTTATTAAAGAGACATTGATATTCAAATTTATTGTGATCTTACAGAGAACGGTATCTTCACTCTCCGTACAGCTGTGTAAAACAAGAATAGTGTAGTACTGCTGCTTTCATGGTGCTGACAACCTCCTCATGTGGAAGTCATTTATACTTATCTGTAATTTATATATCAAAGCAAGTTGACATGAGCTGGTGCCTTACTTAGTTTAATTTAGGCTAACTATATGCACTCAACAGTAATAGAACTCCATTAAACAGAATGCTAATCTTCAGACTTTATTTTATCCAAATCAATGAGGTTTTACATAATGTCTCATTTCAGAAGAACAGGAATGATTTTAAGACAATTTTGAATTTGACTTTGTTAATTTTCTAAGTAAAGACTAAACGAGTTTATGAGAATAGTAAGGATGTATAAAGAGATTAATCTAGGTTAAAAGTAGATTTGTAGTTGGGATAATCTAGAATTACAGATGTATGAATTATTTAAAAAGCCATTTTCATAAACATTACATTGCGTTACAGCATATTAAATAGCACAGTAATCAAAAATATGTACAAAAAGGGTAACATTTGTGCATACAAAAATTTACATGTAAAAATTTAGTTAGGAATGTGTTCCTGAAAAAATGTTAGTTTTCCAAAAAAGCCTGAAAAGTGAGATTTTAAGTCTCCTAATGGATAATGCAGTCATCGTGAATGATGAGGGGCCAGGAATGTGTCCTTGAAGATGACACAGGTGTGTGATCACGTCACTCAATCTGGTGAACCAATTGGCTAGAGAGAAGCAAGAGGCTTTATCGAAAACATTTTTTAAAGATCAGTTTTACCAACACCCCATGACTGCATTCATCTTCTTGGCAAAAGAAAGGAGCTTGAGGATAAATAAATGTGATACTAACAAGGCCCAAGGACATGTAAGTGATATTTGAAAAATACTTGCCGAAATGAAATAAATGAAAATAATTTTCAGAGAGGTGCTGCCACCTTTTGGTTGCTCTTCCATGAAGCAACAATCATTTCTGAGAGTTTACAAAGTGGGAGAAAGGCTGAAAACTGTATGATCATGAACACATGGGATGATTAGTAACTTCTTTGTAGCATATTTCTCATTAGCTTGGCTTACATGATTTTTGATAGATTCCAGAAAGACTCACTGATGTAAGGCAAGTTTTCCAAATGTTAGTATAACGGTAGAAAAGATCCATTTTAGAAATGGGGAAACAGTCTATGATTTACCGAAGTCAGACATATTAAATGCCATGCCTACGATCCCAATCCAGCAAATCAAAGAGCTCTTACTGGATCCACAGAAGACCACAAAAGATCACTTACCATTTTGTTCCTATGATTCCATTAGATTCTATGTCCATTCATTACTGATCATTTCTCATATTTACATACATTTTTAAAAGTCCCACAATAAATAAGGTATAGGGATCAAGTTTCCATCTTGGCTTCTCTTACACATTTGTTAAAATTTCTTTGATACCTAAGGTAATAACTTATCTGTGGGCTGAAGGAACAGATGGCTAAACTAAAAAATAATTTACCTACTATAGTTAATACATTTGCTAACTGATCAATAATTATAATGAGTAGACTCCATGTTTTTTAATGACTTCTTTTAATTGGCTCTGACTTGGAATTCAAAATCCATTTCAATTCAAAATATTATCTTTATTATTTACCAAAATATTTTAATAAATTTAAATATTGATTGCATATATTAAGGGCCAATTATTTCAACTGTAAAAACTGGACTGTTGTTTTTAGACTATTTAGTATCATTGCTGGTATTTCTTCAATTCTTTAAAATAATTATAATTTGAATAATTACAATTTCAAGAACTATTTATTATGAATAAATAATTATAATTTGAATAATTATTCAAATCAAAGACTTTGACTGCCAAAAATTTAAATAGTTCCAAAATGCACCTGCAGTGCAAAGGAACAGAATCCAACTATCCCCAAGGCTTATAGAGGAGCAAAATTACATCGTTCCAAAGTATTTCTTTTTGACAAAAGATACATGAAGGCTGGGAGGGGACTATTCTTGAAAGGAATATGTATATGAGTCTCTGTGTAAGGTCTTCTCCCAGAAAATACTAATCTCCATATCTCTTTTCAGTGGAGATGCAGAATTCAAAAGTACATATCTTAGTTTACTCTGCTTTCCTTAATAAAGTCCCCAATAGGTCTCTTTCTGTTCTCCTTACCAAAGTCCTTCATCTCAGATGAACTCTATTTAAGATGGCATCTGAAGCCACATGGGGAGTAATTCAGTCTTGCTGGCTCTTTCATATGTAGGCAGGAGGCAGACATATTATTGTAAAGCTGTTTTTGGTTTTTTCTCTTAGCGATTTGACTGATGCTTGTCTGATTATGTGCTAACCTAGAAGTACCTGCAGGAATCTAGGATGACTTCCTTGGTGCTCTACAAGGACAGAGATTTAGTCTAGTATATACATAGTATTAACTTTAAATTGCCCTTCAGTGTTCAGTGGAAAAATAGGCTAAGACTAACGCTGGCCCCCTGAGATCACCTAGTTTGTGCCCTCTTGCTACACTCCTGTGGATGGGTGGGTGCCTGATAGCCTCTAATGAAAAGCCACATTTCAATTTACGTGCCTGGACCTCTGTTATTCCAGTAGCAGCTCTCTTGTACAACTTGCAGACCAAAGCAGGAAGCTCATTCCTTAAGTGGCTGTTGTAGAAAAACTTACTAGCTGCTGACTGCAGTAACCATTGTTGGAGCCCACGAAGAATCAGAAGACCCAGTGTCTATTTCCCAATTTCTTCTCTGCCCTCCTAGTCCCCCTGCTCAGTATCTACTCCATTACTTCTCCATAAAGTGGTCCAAAAAATGCTTTTCCTTCTGGAGAAACCTTGTGGCCAGCAGTGTCTCAAGTCATTTTCTACAATATTATTATAATTCCTCTTAATTTTTCTCCTATTATCCAGACTCATATCTTTTCCTTATTAACATGCACACTTACAATCCTCTATCATGTTGATTCTAAATTAAATTTACACTACCTCAAAGGAAATGTCTTTCTGTTTGACTCTTTTGATCTGGACAGAGCAGTACCATGGATATTCTGCCCAGGTTATTTATTTTTTTTTGTTTAAGTTCATTTATCTAATGTTGTTGAAAGATATGGAAAAATAGTGGAAAGCAGAAAGTATGTGTATTGACCTCAGTACCATTAGGAATGAATGTTTTGTTATCACCAAGCCAAGTGAACTGTCTCATTTTTCTGTCAGGTGAAAGCTGTGCTCCTAATCATCAGACAGTATGCAGTCAGAGCAAGTCAGTCAGAGCAAGAAGTGATTTAGTTGATCAAGGTCTCACTGGAGATGTTCGCTGGGGTTAGAGTAATTCACGTTGATCTTTAGGTACCTGAGGCATACAGTAGTGTCATCCTGGGGAAGAGGCAGGTGGACATGCTGCATTTCCAGGGACATGGCTGTCCATCAAGGAAGTTGCATGCACCTCATCTTGGGCCAGTATGACTGCATGCCGAAGTGATTTGAGCAAACAGCCAGCACATGGAGCCTCTCCAGTAAAAACACAGACCAATGCCCCCTAGCCAAGGATTGGCTCCCTAGTTTGTGATTAATGTGCACAAGTATGACTGTCCAAATAAATGCCTCTCACTGAAGGCCACCAAGCTCTGTGTGTATTATGCCACTTAAATATTGTAGCAATAGCTTGGCCTTTGCTACCCAATCTACCATAGACATATATGTACCAATTCACCATCACAAACACACCACATGCTTGCTTATCTTGACATCTAGAGAAGACACAGGGAGAAGACAGCAGGACCCTAAGCAACGGTGAACTCTGATCTCTAACTCTCACACTAGATGAAAGCCATGACTTTGTATCAAGATGAAACCAGGATACTGTTTCATGACACTGGTTCATCATAAACATGATATTGAATACCTCAGATTTACTGAAAGTTTATTTTATTTTATTCAAAAAAGGTAGGATATCTATCAAAGGTAATGACAAAAGGGAACCTTGTTGAGCAGCTAGAAATGCACGAGCTCATTTTCCAGGTTAGGGAAATCTGTCTTCTCTGCTGTGATTTTTTTTTCCTGGACAGCCAATAAGATGGAGGTCCTTAAAGATATTACATGGCTCCTGTATTTATAGCTGGGGATTTTACATTGCCAAAATGCTTCCTAATTCTTAGGAGTTTCTTTTTTCTTTTTAAGTAGATACTTTAACAGTGAGTTTCATTTCTTCAGACTCCAGTATGACACTGAAAAGCATTTAAGAAAAAAATAGCATGTATTTGACCATTGTGTTCACAGCTGAAAGAGTCTAAGGTCTACATATGATTTATTTTAAAAGAATCTTATAACTATTGAGTGCTCTCATCACCTAAGAATTTAAATCGATTAATACACAGAGAAATCTCATTTCCTTTCCATGGTGTAGGGACTTCTTAAAGCAGGACAATTTCTTATGTGATATATGAGTTTTTAAAGCTGAATTAGGTTTCAGGACTCCTTCAATCTAATGGAGCTCAAATTTTCTTGCCTAGAATGCTTTTGAGGATCTAGTGAAATCTGTGAAATACCTTTTTAGAAGAATTTTAAGCTAAAACTTGGTCTATAATTATAGAGTCCAAATCATTCTCCAAAACATCCATGAGTTCGTGGTGTACAGAATAAGAGCTCTTGGTCTTTTCTACTTTTATACTTGCTTTACCATCTCTCCCATGGGAGGTCAGACCTTTGCAGAATTGTTATTTATCAACTTCATTCTGCTTTATTTCATACACATTAGTATTGACCAAAAAATTACTGAGCAGTGTATCTGTTTACACAGCTGTCAGTAGTCACCCATATTTTGGTCACTTTGTCTCCCATCTTCTACCCCCTCCTGACTGAAAAGTTTTAAGTAAATCTACGGCTTTCTCTATTCACCCATGAGAACTGCACTGTGACAGTCCCACTATCCAAACAGACAGATTCCCAGGTCAATTAATAGACCAGGCAATTACCATCTAGTTCCAAATTCACCTTCAACCTTCTCTTGCTTAAGGTTTTAAACCAGTATCACAAAACATCTTCAAGAATACGTCACTTATTCTATCTCTTCAGTCTCCTCTACTTAATAGTTCTTTTAGAACTCCCTTTCCATTGATTTGTTTTAGAAAGAAGTTTAACTTTTTTTTGACATAAGTTCCACATTCTGAATTAAAATCTGGGAGTTAAGAAGTAAGTGACCTTTATTTTTGGCTCTATTTTGATTAGCCTAACTGGGAGCAAAAGAAACCTTTCCCTCCAAGAAGAAAATGATCAATGAAAGACATATGTTTATCTTTCAATCTCACTTTCCCTCATCTCTTTTGTAACATGAATTTCATTATTTTGCTGACTTATTTCTCTTTTATAGGCAGATCTTTTCCAATAAATGAACTTTCTATTTCCTAAATATAGTCTCTTCTCCACTCTGAAGAGCAGGTAAGTTGCAATAAAGTATATTCAAAATCTTGTGTGGAGGTAATATATAGAAGCACCTGGCACAACCCACAACAAATGGCTAGTTTTTTTGTTGTTTGAGGTATAACTGAAACTGATGTTACCTATCACTCAAAATAAATGTATACATTTAAAACAAAAAATTGATTTATAGCTCATCATGATATATTCTCTGTTTTGGCAATGGAGTAAGACTACCCCGTCTCATTCATTACCACATATTATGTCAACTTGCAGAGAATTTTGTCCTATCTGGTTTCTAACAACTTATAATCAAAAAAACAAACAACAATAACAAAAAATACCCTGTCAAAAGTCTGAAGACTCAGAATACAACACAAAAAGGAAAGTCAGTTCACCTCTTACAGTTGCAGAAAAAAATGAATATTCCAAATACTTATCACCATTCTTTCACTACAGATTGATCAACTTTTTACTCTGACAGCTGCATGTTCAAAGATGTGTACTGAACACCAGGTAATGAGATGCACAATGGGAAACACATCTCATATGTATCTCAGATGATCATCTCAGCTAAAGAACATAAATAGAATTGATTTTTTTTTTTGCATTCTCTCAGGTACAGCCAAAATCTGCTTTGCAGAGAAAACTAAGGTTTATTATTATTATGTCTAAAGACCAAATCTAATGAATCCTGATGCAAGGATTATATTTGGCAGAACACGGCATGCTAGACTTCAGTGCCTCTTAACTGGCAATTAATCAGCAACTGCCTTGCAGTATCTCTTTTATTGAATTTTCTTGTTGCTTTATTTTTTTGTAATTCTCAAGGATATTTCAAAACTCTTTGTAACAGAGACTGGCAATGTCACTTAAGGAAGATGAGAGTTTATGGGATCATTTGTTTTTTCACTAGACAATTGAAAAGGAGAATGAAGCATAGTGTTTTCCTTCAACAGACTTGCTTCTCCAAATGCTACAATCCATTCCTGTTCCAAGAATAAGGTGACGAGCTACCAAGATGGACTCTCCAGATAGGACCCCTACTGCTCCAGAGGAGAAAGATGATCTAGAATCTGTACTTGGGTAAGAGCTCCCACTCATGAATGATAATGGAGAGTGACCCTCTGGGCTCTCACTGAACTGAGGGTTATACAAGCAAGCTGAGTGCAGGAGCCTCCATGCCCTGGCTCTCACCACAAGGACAGCCTAACTAGTTGAAAGTCACTCCTAAACTCAGAGGTTCAAACCAATTCAACACACACTACTTACGCAGCTACTATGTGCTGGCATTTTGTGAAGTACAAGCCAGATGGTGTGGAATAAACTTATATCATTCCTCAAAGATTCAAGTTGCCCAGTGAGAGAAACAGAATCCTACAAAAAACACCACGCATGACTGGTTGGAGCTGATGGCTGCACTGAGTTGGGTGATACAAGATTGGTCCAGGGACTGAACACCTGCTGTGCTGGGTATGGAATGCAAACAAAAGTGGGGAGAGTCATCTAGCCACTGTGGCCAGACACAGAGACCATTCATGTCTACGGATTACTGACAAGCTGAAAATACTTGCTATGTAGGTAAGTTATCGGTGTACATAGTGAGACTAAAACAAAGTCAAACAAAGCCCTATCTTTGCCAGCAGCCCCAGTCTCTCTTTTCACCATCTGTTTTAAGGCCCCCTCAGGAAAACCTCCCTGTGCTTTAATCCTCAATCACATCAGTCATCATACAAAATTCAGGAACCCCAGGCTCCTGTTGGCTCCTACAGCATCGTCCACATAGGCATTTATATCCCCTTGGATAAATCAAGCTTCCTCCCTAGCCAACTCCTGAATGTCTTCTACTGTGTTGCTTTTGGAAGATGGAGAAGGAAGTGTCCGATCCCCTAGAATGCATTAAAGAAAAGAAGCAAGTGCCTTGAAATAAGAGCCAAAAATATTATGATATAAACCCATGAATGTAAAGCAAACAAGAGACAATGAAGAGAATACTGGAAATGTATAGACATGTCTAAAGGCATGACTCGTATTTTAACATCAAATGTGAGCTCTCATGAAGGCTCTGATTACATTCATAGTGAATGTATAAAATTTAAATTGTCATATAGATGATTAAATTCACATGACGATTTCAGAGAATGAACCTGTAGACAGCGATGGAAGTCAGCTGGAATGATGGCAGTGAGGGTGGAGGTATGACTTCGTGGAGGTCAGGGTGTTAGTGACCCCAAGCATTCATATTGCTGCTAATGGCCTCAGTAAGCCCACAGAGAAGGCCTGCAAATGAGCAGGCCATGTAGGCAGAGACAGTATGTCTTGCCCTTGCTCTGTGTTTCAACAAGGCAGGGGTATCTCCTTGTGTTCAAAAAGAGCTGTGACTCTTAGCTTTCAGCATGCATACTCTAAAAAAAAAAAAAAAAAAGAAAATTGCTTCTTCTATACTATTCCATTCAGCTTGAGCACACTGCCCTGGACTGAAAGATGAATCACCTACAAGTCCCACAAATGTTACAGGTGACGTCTCTGAGGTTTTCTTATGATGACTTTAAACTGTCACTTTCAACTTTTATTTTGAGTGAATTTTCTAGGCTATCAAATACATGGTAATAAGCTTTCTAAAGTAAGCAGATTGATAAATGCATTTGTTAACTCAGGCTTATAAAGGTACCTTAGTACGCTGTTTGCACTAGAAAGCTCCAGGTCTGAGTAGAGCCACCAACCTTACAGAGACACAGCTTGATTACTGACAGTGACACAAACACCTCAACCCAAAATCCAGGCAAGTAAGAAACTTACTTGTAATCAGGCTGAACACTACATTTCTTTCTACAAACTGGCGTATCCATGGTTGAGCCTTTACAGCACTTCATAAATACCAAATAATGATTGTTAATGCAACAAATCAGAATATACAGGAGGTAAGAAATCTAAGCATATTCTCCTATTCCCCTATTGTAATTTCTGATCTCAGGAGTGGAATCATTCAAAGAACACAGTAACACTGAAATCTCTTGCAGAGAAAAACCTGGAGAATCCGATCAAATTGGTATTTTCAATTAAATAGCTTTACCAATTACCTCATTGTCAAAGGTAAGTATCAAAGCACAACTGGTGTGAATGAGAATGCAAAAGAATCATCTGAATTTATCCCACATTCTCTAGAAGTTAAACTAAATTTTTGGTTACTATCTGTGACTTTTCTACATGACTAGGAAAATTAAAGGAGTGCAAACAGGACATCTGATCTTAATAAACTTAATTGGAACTAAGTTTCCTTCTCCATATTTCTCTAACCTTTATGAAGCATTTAACATAATTTTTATGTTAAGTTTGTTAAATGCCCCAAAACAGATGACTGGATGAAAAAAATGTGGTACATTTACACAATGGAATACTACTCAGCAATTAAAAATGACAAATTTGATGAATTTATGGAAACCTGGTTGTACCTAGAAGAAATCATTCTAGCAGAAATGAGCCAGATGGAAAGGGACAGAAACCAAATGGTTTCACTAATATATGGTCAACCAAATGAAACTGCACAAGAGGAGAATGGGGACCAACTGGAGTGGGTGGGAGGGGGAGGTGGTGGGTGACCCCCAGGGATTGAAATGATGTGAAATATAGATAAATAAATTAAAAA
>PVHY01027447.1:0-16243 GCA_004024945.1 Uropsilus gracilis
TGATCTGAACTGACTGTTTGACTGACTTTCTACCCAACTTCTAGAGAAAAGATTTCCCTAAAAAATGCAAAAACGTCTAGGAGGGAAATTTATAGATACCCTTGGCCCAGTAGCTTCATGTTTGTGCGAGCTTGTACGTGTGTAAGTCCCTGAAGCAACAGAAAGAAATCTGACCTGGGCAGAATGTAGGGGACATAGGTTTGGTCAAACAGGACTCTGGGAAGAAAGTAGCTCTTGGGTGGCTATTTCTCATTCCTGTCTCCTTCCTCTCCTTTTTGCTCTTCTACCTCTATTATCTGAGAAGTTCTTGGTAATAAAGAACTAGGGTTGGGCTCTCATTAGAGATACTTTCAATGCAAAGAGAAAGTGGGGTGTCTTAGACTTGAAGGGCAGCAGGATGGATAATCTGGAGAAGGAAGGAAGAATTTCAGCCTTCACACTGTTAGGTAGAGACAGAAACACTCAGGACCACAATAACCCAAACAGCTCACAGAAAACTTGCATCAACCTGAGGAGCACTTCAAGTTAGACAGATCGTTGAAAAGCAAGTTTCTTTGGTTCCCAAATTTCCTGCTACTCCTATTCATGAGCAAAAAGTTAGACTTTGCCACATTCTCAGACTCAAGTCAGGAGTCTCACAATAGCAAATTCATGTACCAGACATTATGCAAAACACTAGAAATATGAGGGTAACGGAAAATGAGCAAAAGAATTAAAAAGTAAAACAGAAGCCGCGCACGTTGGCGTGTGCCTGTAAGCGGCAGCCTAGGAAGCCACGGCTGGGGCCAGGGATAGCGTTTCGAGTCCCACTGGGGCAACGTAGCGAGACCTAGTTCCGAAAAAAATAGCTGGGCGTGGTGACGTGCACCTGCAATCCCAGCTACCTGGGAGGCTGAGGCTGGGGATCGCTTGAGTCTGTGGTACCCCGGGTAATGAAAGCCTGCGGTTCCATTTTTTGCCCGTGGAACCGCAGGTTCACGCTGCCCAGGGTACCACAGACTCAAGCGATCCCCAGCCTCAGCTTCCCAAGTAGCTGGGATTACAGGCGTGCGCCACCAGTTATTTTTTGGGGACTAGGTCTCACTTCGTGCCCCCGGCCGGACTCGAACCGCGATCCCTGGCCCCGGCCGTGGCTTCCTAGGCTGCCGCTTACAGGCATGCGCCACCGTGCCCGGCCTCAATCCTTTCTTTTTAATGCGCAAAGCCAAGCACAGAGCTTGGCACATGAAGTCAACAAATAACTTTTGTGGAGTCGGGCTGGCTTCTTGAGCTGTGCCAACAGCTCGCGAGGCGCTTCTGCAAGGTGCTGGTGGGGGAGGGCCGGGTTTTCTCCCTCTTACACTCGGGGAGCGAGTCCTGGCCCGTCCGCACCAGCTCCACCCGGTGGCGCGCGCCCCGCCCGCAGGCCGGCGTCCCGCACCGCTTCCTCTGAGCGGCGCCTGCAGGGCGCGCCAAACCCAGGCGGCGACCCAGGGCTGCCGCTCCCGTTCCCCGCAGCCCAGGCACTCTCGTCCAGGACCCGCTTACCGCTCGAGCCGAGATCGGTGCGTCCTCCTCTCTGGCCGCGCGGGTCGCACCCTCCTCGGGTCTGGCTGCGGGTCTTATCCCAGACGGACACGCCCCGCTTCGGGGTGGAGACTCAGATCCGGGTAGTCCCTCAGCCCTAGAACCGGAAAATCCTTGGGGACGCTCACCTGGCGCCCTGGGAGGAGCTGACCTTTCCGCCCCCCCTCCTCCCCCCCGCCCCAGGGAGTTACCCCGGGGAAGTACTGGCGCCCCAGGGGGTGACCAGGCGGCTCTTGCAAGGACCCGCCCGGTCCTCTTGCCCAGATCGCGATTAGCTCGGTACCGCCCAGTTCGGCCTCAGGCCCTCCGGGTCCGAGCAGCTGGATTCTTCGGCCCTCCAGTGCCCGGGTGACCCCCGAACCTGGGTGGGCCTCGGCCCTGAACTTCTGGCTCACCTCCCTCAGCTGCGCCCACGCTGCGTGGGAGCCGGGAGCCCCGCCGGACTCTGCGTGGTCGTGCGGAGCCTGCTGCTGCCGAAGTGGGCAGTACTTCCAGTACTTTCAGTTTCTTCCTTCATTCACACAAGCGTACATTCCTCCAAGTTACACTTAGTTCACAGCTTCCCTGAGCAAAGTGAGTTCATTTTCCTGTGCCCAGGAGGCTGGGGAAACTTTTGGAAGGAGTTGGGAACAGCCCGGGATGAGGTCTACGGGCAAAGTTGAGTTTTGTTTTATTTATTTATTTGCTTGTTTAATTTTATTTTTTGAGATTGGGGTAGTCTCGGACCCGTGGACTCAAGCGTTTCCTAGCCTCGGCCTCCCGGGGCTGGAAATAAAGGCGCACGCCACTGTGCCCGGGCCCCAAGTTGAGTTTTATTTATTTATTTTATTTGTTTGTTTTTGACTCAACAAGAGAGGAAGTCGAGTTTTATTTAACAAGAGGTCTCCCATCCAAGTACTAACCAGGCCCGACCCTGCTTAGCTTCCGAGATCAGATGAGATCGGGCGCGTTCAGGGTGGTATGGCCGTAGACTTATTTGACAAGAGGTAAGAAGTTCTAAGGAGTCTGGTATCCAAGAGACCCAAAATCAAATGACTGTTAGATTGAAAACCAGAGAGGTAATATTAAATTATTCCTGTACAATACGTCTGATGACAATAGCTTGCAGGGCTTGGGGCAAGCTTAGGACTGATTTGGGATTCCTGACTTGGTTGTCCCTTTTTTCTGAGCTTCAGTCTGTGAACTAACTGTGATGGGACAAAATAAACAAGACAAATTGTGGGGGAAAGAATCACATAACTAATTCCTTTCTTCAGAGAGAGAAAAGCCAGTGCACCCTTTAAAAAACAACAGTCCGAGTCACCCATACAGAGGGTAGGTGTTGAGCAGGTGCTGTTGTCATTCTGCCGCGACCACCTTTATTAGGAGAGTGCATTCTGCTCACACTACCTCTTTCCTCCCCATATCTGCCCTTGGATTAAGCTAAAAAGTCCCCTAAATTCACTTCTATGGGTTGTGAATAAATCTGTGATCCCATTCATATTCCAGAGCTTAGGCTGATGTTGCAGAGAAAGCACGTCTGCTCTGTCTCTTCCTCAAGGCTATCCTACTTCCCACTTACAGTTTCTCCTGGGAATACTCACAGACATTTACACGAGCATCCCCATCTCCGCTTCTGTTTCTCGGGAATCTGATCTAAGAAGGCATATTTTAAAAATTAATATGATTGTTGAAATTAAAGACTCAGAGGAGCCTTTAAAACAGCAGAATGAATCCATGTATGTGCCTTGACCAGCTCCCTCAGGAATTCCAACTAAAGCAATAAAAGATTCTTTTTTAATTGCACCAGAATGAGGAATCAAATATCTCAAAATATATAGGAATTTGCTGCAGCAGGTGCTTCTGATGGTAGATGTATAGCTAAGCCTAAAGACAGGAGCATATTTTTGTATCTGTACAGTCAGTCTACCCCCTCCCAACATGGTGCAGTCCTTCTCCATTTGCATGGAAGTTCTCTGGCAGGGACAAAGCAGAGGATCTTTGGAATAGGGCCATAGCTAGCATGGTCAGGATGTTCTGGAGATACAAAGGTATTTAACAAATCCCGTGACTTAAAACCATGGCCATTTCATTATATCTCATGATTTTGTGGGTCTGAGTTTGGACAGGGCTTGATCCGTTCCATCAACAAAGTTCACCTAGGAGCATTGAGTTGGCAGATGTGTCAGTCTGGAAGCTTCACTCCCATGCTTGGCACCATGGCCAAGATAACTGGAAGGCTGGTCTCAGCTGACACTGCCAGTCTGCACACTTCCACAAGCTCCCTGCACTTAGAAGTTTCAGGGCAGTGGGACTTCCACATAAAGACTCAAAATTCCCAGAAACAATGCTCTAAGAGATCCAGGCAGAAACTGCTAGGCTTCTCAATCTTTCGACTTGGAAGCCCCTGAACATCTTACCATGGTATTCTGCAGGTCATGGAAGTCACTAGTGTCTGTCCAGACTCAAGGGTAAAGGAATCTGCTTGACTCCTGAGTGCAGGGACTGAGGGACTGGCAAGAAATTTGCAGCCACTTTTCAAGAAAAAAAAAAAAAAAACAAACCTATTCTTTTTTTTGAGACTAGGTCTCGCTATTTTTGCCCATGGAACCACGGACTCACATCGCCTGCGGTACCATGGACTCAAGCAACCCCCAGCGTCAGCCTCCCAGGTAGCTGGGATTACAGGCATGTGCCACCACACTCAGCTATTTTTTGGGACTAGGTCTGTCTGTGTTGCTCCGAGCGGGACTCGAAAAAAAATACTACTCTTAAAGATGAACCGATTTTGTGTTTCTCGAATATGTGATCACCAGAAGGGCAGTTTGTACTACGCTAAACAGATGCTTTTGGTTGAATAAATTTTTTGAGGCAGGGGAGAGGAAACCAGTTCAGAACATCTGCAGAACAGGAAAATAAATCAATGAAATAATTCAATTGTATTTGTGTAAAACTAAGGGACATGTGCTTTCATGTTGAATGTGCTCTCTGAACCTAGTAGAATGGACAAGACCAGAACCACACCAAGGCACGTCATGATAAAATTCCAGAAACTAGGGTCATAAAGAATATCCTTAAGCACCAGGAGAGAAACGGAAGTTTTGTACAATAGATTAAAGAACCAGAATGACATCAGATTTCTCCACAGCAACACATGAACTAGAAAGACAATGGAACATGTCTTACAATTCTGAGAGAAAATTATTTCCAACATTGTTTGCAAACCACAGATCAGGTATGGGGGTATTTGGGGGTATGCAATATTAAAAAAAAAAATCTCTCATACCTTATCTTAAGAACCTTTCAGAAGGTGTGTTCCACTAAAACAAGGTGGTAAATCAAGAAGGTTTAAAAAAAATGTAGAATCAATCTGATAACTGGAAATTGAATTGCAGGGAAGAGCGATTAATTAAAACTAGTCGTTGATTTCTAATTTTTCTTAACTGTAGAGTACAGCTAACATTTATATAAGCACTTTCTATAGGTCAGGCACTATTTTAGGTTCTCTAGATATATAGTTCTAATCAGTTACTCCTCATAACAATGCTGTAAATTCTTGTGTTAGAGTATTATTATTGATGGTAGACATGATTTAGTAAAACAGTAAAATTATGTTTTTTGAAACTTAGCAGCACAATATATTCAGTTTTATATGCTCTTTAAAAAAAGTACTTCTTACTCCCTCAATCAAGAGATGGTATCTATGTCACCTCTCTTTTAACTTGATGTGGGTGTCTTGGATGGAGTTTGATTGTACAGCAAATGTAGTGTTATGTGACTTCCAGGGTTGGCCTTAAATGGTCTCATCCACTTTTCTTATCCAGAACATCTACCCTTGGAGCCCTGACTGACCATGATATAAGCACAGCTGGCCAGAAGTTACCACGCTGCAGAAACTAATAGGAGAGCGGATGCTGTTATCAGGAAAAGAGTATGAACCACCGATGTCTACTACGGCTTCTACTTTCTCCCTCCTGCCCCAACCATGTTCCCACATGGAGATAAAGAGTTAAAAGAGCCCAGCTGTTTCAACCCAGCAGCTTGAACTTTCCCAGTCCTGGTGCCAGCATGTGAAAGAGGGAGGCTGGAGGTGATTCCAGCATTGTTCCTGTCTCACAGCAGCCATGAGAGACCACCAAGAGTACCACCTACCAGAGCTCAGTCAGTCACCAAAATCTTGAGAGATAACAACAGTGAATATTAGCTTGTGTTTCATACTACAAAGTCCAGGGACTGTTAGGATTAGTCTAGGTTTCTGAATCTCCCCAATACTCACCATGATGGCCCATTGCATGTAAAGAGAGGGCTTTTTTTTTTTTTGAGGATAGATCTTGCTATGTTGCCTGGGGAACTGCAGACTCAAGTTGTGCAGGGTACCATGGACTCAAGCAATCCCCAGCCTCAGCCTCCCAGGTAGTTGGAATTACAGGCACCCATCATGGTGCCCAGCTGTTTTTTCAAGACTAGGTCTCACTATGTTGCCTGGGATAGTCTTGAACCCGCGAATCCCAAGCGATCCCAAGTCTCTTGCCTCCCAGTGCTTAGACAACAGGTGTGCGCCACCCTGTCTGGCAGAGGGGGCTTTTTTATCTTGAGTGGCAAGTGCCTCTCTGATACTGGACATGGCAGTGACAGGAGGAGGGCCAGACCACATCCAGTCTGACTACTGGCCAGGAAGTTGCCAAGACCAGAAGCCTAGCAACCTTTAGTTCCTTGGCACTGAGACTTTGCAAAACACTGAGAAGAAACCTTTCAAGGGTGACATTCCTTGCCAGAAGGCTCCCTCCACGATCCTTTCAGGCTGCTGGAAGATAACCAATCCTGCAGCTTGAGATATAAGGAGATTCTGACAACATCCAAATAGAGAGGCAAGGAACCAAGAAGAATTAGTGCATCCTGTTTGGGAACAAATACAAAGCATGGCTAACACTTTTAACATTCAAGGATGAGTAAGCATAAGAAAGCAGGGCCTGGCACAGTGGTGTACACCTTTAATCCCAACCTAAGAAGGGAGGCCGAGACTAGGAATCACTTGAGTCTGCAGGTTTGTGACCTGCCCAGGGCAACATATCGAGACCTAGTCTCAAAGAATAGCTGGATGTGGTGGCACGCTCTTGTAATCCCAGCTACCTGGGAGTCTGAGGCTGTGAATCGCTTGATTCTTGGTACCCAGGGCAATGTGAGCCTGTGGTTTCCGGGCAACATAGTGAGACCTAGTCAAAAAAAAAAAAAGCATAAGAAAACTTATAGAGTTATAAAAAAAAAATTAGGAACATATAAAAGAAAGATAACATCTAAGAGATAAAAAAAATTTTTTTTAAGTTTTATAGTATGAAGTAGAAGTAAATTTTGAAAGGCTTCTAATCTATGTCTTTGGTTGAATCAAAGATACCCCAAAACATGAAATAATGAATATTATTATTCATGAGATGGAATTTATATTGTCATACTGGAATATATATACTATGAAAAAAAACACCTTTTCAATTATCTATGGAACCCTTTTAAAGGCTGAAAATAAGTATTTGTAAGGGAAACCTCATTAACTTTCAAAATAAAATAGAGTTTGATTTCCAGTGCTACCATTTATTAGCTGCTGACCTTAGAAAGTCACTTACCTTTTCTGTGACTCTGTTTTCTCTTCTGCAGAATGGGTACCTACCTCATGGGTGCCATTATAAAGATTATATAATTTATGTAAAATTTTTTTCAATAGTCTTGGTATATTTAAACTCTAAATTAGTATTAGATATTTTTCTCTTTACAGTTAGGCATATGTTTAATAAATCACTCCCCTTTCCAACCAACAGTATTTACTACCACCTACTTGTATAACTATCATATTTGGGGACATTAATGGGAATTAGTTTTGTCCTTCAAGATAGTTCTTCATTGTTTTCTGGTATCAAAATAAAATCCAAAGTCAAACTGATTCTTGTTCTGCTGGGTGTGGTGGCGCACACTTTTAATCCCAGCCTTGAGAGGCTGAGACTAGGAATCGCTTGAGTCCACAGATTCAAGACTACCCTGGGCAACATAGTGAGACCTAGTCTCCTAAAAAACAAACAAACAAAAAACCAAAAACTGATTCTTGTTCCTTAATCTGGTTTTTCATGTTAGAAATAATTTAAATGTCCTCATTCCTTTGAAAAAATGTTTCATTTGAAGAACGAGGTGTTTTCCCCCCACTCAACTGTGAACCAGCAAATCATTGCCTGCTTGGAGGAGATGGCAATATAACTTGTTTAACCCCTCATATTCCTTCAACCAAGTCCCAGCCAGGCTCCAAAGGAATTTATGGCCCAATTTATGGCAAAAGATGAGTAACATGCTTAGATTAATCTTTTGACTAAGGTCCTCTTCTGTTATTGAGATCATCTTTAGCGAACTTCATTATTGTCTAGAAGGAACTATTGATGAGCTTATCTCATGTTTAGATATTAGAGCTTCATTTGCTTATCAGGCAGACATAGGGAGTACCGGCAATGAATCCTGTATATGCCAAGTCCCATTCCCCATCAGAAGGTAGTCTAATTCTATAGGAAATATATTTTTAAAAAGAAGCAACAGGTAATCTTATCCCTCACGGGGGGAATTTCCCTGAGGGTCTTGCTTTTCTGTCCCCTTTATTTTCTATCTCTCTCTTTTTAAATAAATTCACCTGTTTCAACTTACAAAAGAAGAAGAAAGAGGAGAAGGAGAAGAAAAAGGAAGAGGAGGAGAAGAGGAGGAGGAGAAGGAGGAGGAGGAGGTGGAGGAGGAGGAGGAGAAAAGAATGAAATTAAGAAAAGGGAAAAAATGACAGCACTTAGTATTTTCCATGCTTCAAAAAAAAAAAGAATTATTTTTCTTATCCGAAACCTGTTTTAGTTCCATGAGTTGCTATAGCTCAACCAAATGAGAAACCTGATTTGACCACATGGAAGTTAATCATTTGCATTATACCCATATAAACTTCAGCTTACTTTGGTAATCAAATCCCAGTGTATTTGCAGATTACCACCTCCAGAGAAAGGACCCCATCCCAACCCCCAAGCCACTTACAAGCAGGGAAGCTGATGAAGAAGGTACTTTTTCTTCAAGATCCTTGCTCTTCAGGGAAAAAAAAATCCCTGCTTTTGCAGCTTGTACCTGCTACTGTGCTGCAGCTCCCAGATATGCCTCACGAAGTTAAATCATTGTTGTAAAGATGTGTACTAATCACAGGAATCAATATGGTCCCATTTGGTTTTGCACATACTCCAGGTAGATGTAAACAGTTCTGAAGGGATGACAGTTCACTGTCATTGATCACTGAAGTAAGTGATCACAAAAATACTACAAGTGCAAATAGTATGGGATGAAAGTTAGCACGATGCCCTACCTTATAAATATATATTTTTGTAGAGGAGCTTTTAGCTGGTGTTGAGATTGTGGCCTATGCTAGGTCTAGGCAAGTTTGGGTAGGTCTGGAAAATTAGTGGAAAAGATCCCAAAGAGGTCTTAGAAGCCTCGTACAAGAAGCAGTGTTCAGGTATGCTGAACTTAAGTAACAAAAACCCAGTTATTGCAGGTATTACCCAGGATCCCAAGAGCAGAACTGGAACTCAACATTCAGGAAGTCTCAAACACGAGTGGGATCGAGCCAAGCCTCTGCAATGTGGTAGTTACAGATAGGTCTTTGGTGTTGTCACTAAGGGGTGAATTTGAATACATTTTATAATAGCATGACTTCGAGCTCTTCTGAAAGTCTCAGGGTTAGCACCTCAATCCCATTTACCTAAAAGGCAGATCTTGGCAACCACTGATGGAAAGAGGCACAAATTTGCCTTTCCATATTATCACCACAGGACAGAGAAAACAGATCTATGGCATGAGTGATGCCCCATCTCCTTCCAGGGATGATGGTAGACCTTGTTTCTGTCAAACAATCCCTGAAATGACTATGGCTGCTAGGAAAGCTCGACACAATTCTGTAGATTCAGTCAGTTAAGAGACAATAAGCCCAGTTCATTATTGCTCATAGTAGAGTAGGTAGCATAGTTTCCTCTTAGGTCCCTGCCCAAAGGGGTGATGCAGCAGCAGATCCTGGTGGACACAAGGCATGCAGGAGGTCTGTGGCACAGCTGAGTGACTGTAAGTAAACCCTGTTATTTTTTTTTTTTTTTGAGACTTGGTCTTGCTATATTGTCTGGGGTAGTCCCGATCCTACGGACTCAAGTGATTCCTAGCCTCAGTCTCCCAGGTAGCTGGGATTACAGGCGTGCACCACTGCGCCTGGCTGTTTTTTCCAGACCAGGTCTTGCTATGTTGCTTGGAGTAGTCTCGAACCCATGAACTCAAGCGATCCCAGGCTTCTTGCTTCCCAGTGCTTGAACTACAGGCGTGTGCCACCATGCCCAGCTAACCCCTGTTCTTCTAAGGAGACCGTTAACTAGCCTGTCCGTGCCGCCAGTGAGAGGTATTATTTTCTATTACCCTGGCATGTAAACAAGTCTTTTCCAGGGATATAAGGGCTAACTATGTCACCCTGGAATATCTCAGTTCTCGAGGAGTCGCTGTCTTTATATTTCTAAGGCTACCTGTTATGCACATGTCTGAACAAATCTGCCAAGGTCTTGCTCAAAAGATGTGCAGAAATGCAAAACCTACAGAAAATGATTTCCCAACAGTTGTAATATCCTTTTTGTAAACGTTTGAAAATGGTTTTATTCACATCCTAAAAAATAACTTTAGGATGAAGAATAACTTTAGGATGATGAAAATATCCCTTTAGCCCACCATACAACATGAAATTTAAAAGTCCACAATGTATGACATTTATTATTTATATTTTATATACTTTAATACAAATGAACTCCGGGGAATACAAATATATATAAAACAAAAAACAAAAAATGGATCAAGAAGATATGGTATATATATACACAATGGAATATTCAGCAATGAAAAAATAAAGCCACACCATTTACAGCAACATGGACAGAACTAGAAGGGCTTATACTAAGTAAAATAAATCAGGAGAAAGATAAAGTTTTAAAAAAATATATAAATATTTTATATTATTTAAATTTATTTATTATATTTCTGGAAATTCTTAACTGTATAACTGATATTTCTAGAGTGTAGCATTACAGACATTTTGGGTTGGCTAATTTTCGTTGTGGGAGGCTGTCCTAGGAATCAGTGGATGTTTGACAGCATCACCGACCTTTACCCACTAGATGTCAGTAGCACTATGCCCAAAGTGACAACCAGAAACACCTGCAGACATCGCCAAGGTTGTCCTGGAAACAGGGTCATTTCCCACCAAGAACCACTGCCAGTCTCTTCTCGTAGAAACATTTTTTTTTTTTTTTTTTTTTTTGGAGACTAGATCTCGCTATTTTTGCCCGTGGAACTGCAGGCTCTCGTTGCCCGGGGTACCACAGACTCAAGCAATCCCCAGCTTCAGCTTCGCAGGTAGCTGGGATTACAGGCACGCGCCACCAGACCCAGCTGTTTTTTGGGGACTTGGTCTCTCTACGTGCCCCCGGCGGACTTGAACTGAGATCCCTGGCCCCGGTCGTGGCTTCCTAGGCTGCCACCTACAGGCATGCGCCACCATGCCCGGCCTTAGAAACATATTTTTTAAAGTAAATATTGTCAAATCTTTAATACTTAGGAATAAATCTGTGAAAGTGCTGCAAGACCATTACACTGAAAACTGTAAAACATTATTGAGATAAATAAAGAATATCTAACTAAATGTAAGGTTCACAATTTCAAATCTTGGGAGATTTTTTTATTGTAATTTGTAATTATAAAAATATAATGCTCCCAAATTCTATAGGTTCAGCACAAAACCATCCTACCGGAAGTTGATCATGTACATGTGGAAACGGACAAACTTAAAAATTTAGGCTGAAATTCAAACAGCCAAATCTGTCAAAACAAAAAAATCAGAAATACAAACATATCATGATTTAACAGCATGGTGCTTTACTCTCAGTGTGGTATTCGCAGAAAAGCAAGCCGATAAATGGAGATGGAGAGAGAGGGCAGTACTAGAGCTTCACTGATGTGGTCACTTGGTTTATAACCAAATGCCAGGGCAATGGGAAAAGGAGGACTTTTCTACAAATGCATAAATGGTGCTGAATCAATGGGAGAATATAGGAAAAAGGAACAAATCGTGATACCTTCCTAAAAGAAAATCAATTGCAGATGAATTGTAGATTCAAGTATGAAAGTATAAACAGTGGTGTTTGTAGAAGACACAAGTGAATGTTTTCGTGACCTTGGGAGAGGTAAAGCTGTCTTAAACAGGACACAAAATATGCCAACCATAAAGGGAAAAATTAGAAATTCAGTTGTATTAAATTTAAGAGCTTCTGCTCATCAAAAAACATTAAGGGAGTGAGGAAACAAGTCTTAGAGTGGGAGTAAATGCTTCGTGTGTGTGTGTATATATATATATACATATGTATGTATATATGTGTGTGTATATATAGAGAGAGTCACATAAAGAATGTATAAAGAATCCTGCAATTTAAAAAACATTGTATGGTAAAAGAATGACAAACAGGATACATATGTATTATAATAATATATATATATATTAGATACTTATTAATGTGAAGGAGAAATATAATAACTGTAGAGTGGAGACACTTGGTAGACCCCCTTAACAAGTAATGAAAACTGGTATCACCAATAAAAATTTACAAATGTCATGTTTCTCCTGTTATCATGTACTGAGAGAAATATAACATCACTTACAAATTCTTTTTTTATTTTACATCGTTGCCTACCCCCGAGGTTTTCCCACCACCTTGTCACCCATGAACCATCATCTTAATCTTTTATGCCTATCTCAACCCTGATTTTACCTCCCTCCCTCTCTTGCTCTATGCTGCAGTTCTGCTGACAGTTAGTTCTAAATTTTCCTTGTCTGTTTGGCTATAGCATCACTTCTTGCAAAGATACATAATCTGAATTTCATCTTGAGGAAACAATAGACAAATAAATATTGAGGTCCTGTCACAAAATCTTTGACCAGCACTCTTCGAAAGTGTTAATCTCAATAAAGACTGAAGGATGGTCCCAGATGAACCCAGACAAAGGAGATTTGACAAGCAAAGGCAATGTGTAATATTGAATTGAGTCTTAGCCAGAAAAAGATATTAGTAAGACAACTGATATTATATTTAGGTCTATAGTGGAACACCAGTGGTTACTTGAGTTTGATAATGGACTGCAGACCTGCAAGATATTAAAACATGAAGGGAATATGTAGAATTTTGTGGTTCTATTTTTTCTTTTTTACAAAAGTCTGAAATGGGGGGGGGGGCGGCGGGAGAGGGTAGGAAGGGTCAGGGAGGGAAGATGGTGGGTGAACCCTGGGGATTACAAAGATGTGACATTTATATATAAATAAGTTATTTAATAAAAAAAACTCTGAAATTATTCCAAAAGAAAAATTTGCAAGTAAAGAAAAAAAAAAGGTCTGGTAAAGAATCTATTCAAGTATTTCACAGAAAATTGGCAAAAGACTTGAACAAATATTTTATTCAAATAGCCCATCTAGTGTGTGAATTGCAAAAGTATTTGACTTTATTAATCTTCAGAGAAATGCAGCTGAAAGCCCCATTGAGATAGCACTACACACCCCAGAATGTGAGAAATGAAAAGGGCTAGTTAGATCGTCGAATGTTATGAAATTGGAAAGTAACTGCTGTGTAACCTCTCCATAGCACAGGACTTGCAGTCAAAGTAAAGCATTGAGGACATAGGTGAAGCATTCCTGCGTGACTGCCCTGAGGCGAGAGCCTGCATCACCATGAGACAGGCCTGGGGATGCCCAGATAGGCAGCCACTGATAATAACTATGTGGCAATGGTCCATGGTGGTCTGGGAATGGCTCTAAGAGAAACAATTCTGCTAGAAGCTCTAGTTCACATTATCCTTGATGCTGTTCTTTGAATAAGCTCATCTGGGTATACATATTCCCCACAGTTCCCCATAAACTTTTGTCCTAGTACCCCAAAAACCCTGTTTTATATCTCTTAGTGACTTGATTAGTTATGCCCACCTGTTTCTGCTGGTAATCAGCAAGAAACCAGCTGCCTAGGTAGCAATGTCTTGTCTTGCAAATTTGCTCCATGACTCTTGTCTGTCTCTCTGTATGGCCCTAACCCAACACTACTGTGCTCATATATTGCTGGGGATAGTGTACTTAGTAGAACCACACTGGGAAACAGTTTGACAGCATCAATTCAAGCTAAACAAATAGAGCATATAACAAATAGAGCAATGGACAGGGAATGTGCATCCAAAGATATTTTTTAAAGTTTTTATAGCAGCAGTATTTATAATAACCTATCCTATGCCCATTGGGAGTAGAATGGATAAATTAATTGTGGCATATTCACACACTAGAACACTATACAGCCAGAGAAAGAACACATTACAACACAACAACTTGGATGTCTTTGTCAACGAAGACATTGAGGGATGGAAGTGAGGTACAAAACAATACCTATTAATGATTCTATATATGAAAGTTCTAAAATGGGTAAAATTCATCTATAGCCTCCTAAGTCAAAGGTAATGGTTACCTTTGAACTGAACTTGAAGGGCCCTTGGGTTTCTGGTAAGCTGTTCCTTGATCTGGGTGCTGGTTACACGGGTGTGTTTACTTCATTGAACTGTGTACTTTCCATATATATGTTATGCTCTCATAAAATGTTTATACCAAAAACCATCTCTTAGAGATCATTACATTTCTCTAGCGTAGGAATAAAGGCACAGCGAATTCAGATTAACAAATGAATTCAACTCTCAAGTTGAAGAGTGCTTTGCTTAGTTCTTCAGCAAATATTCTTTTCCAGACAAATCTATGGTGTCAGAACAGTTTTGGTAATTTTCCCAGCTGCAACCTACCAACTGCTTAGTAAAAGAATTTCACAGGAACCAACACATGTAACAATGAATGAACATATTTTTGAGAATTTTGTATATTTACACATTTGAAAGAAAATTATATGGCTAAAATCCTGGGTATAATGAATTGGTTCTTAAAATTCCATTTCTTTCTTTAAAAAAAATGGTTGCTTGAGTTTTACCAGGAAAGTTCAAAAACATCAGGCTGTGAGAAATTATGAGTTGTATTTAGCCTCTTATGTTGCCCAGTAACCTCAGGCCATTTTGAAAAGTATATGGAGCAAATCCATATAAATTGGATTTGCTCAATTTACTGTGCCCTTCTGGCCTTGAACTTTCTTCAGGTCACGGCACTGACTTTGAAAGGAGATGAGAGAATTTACCCACACGATGGAAATGTTTGATGTCTCAACTGGGTTGACAGTTTCGTCAGGGCATTTTTTAAAACTCAAAATTTATGCCTATGTAAAGTATGCTCCAATGTTTAAAAAGGATGAGTGCTGAAATGATTAATGGCTACTGGTTATATGCAGTCAGAATTTATTGACCCATCACCCTATTATATTATCATTAAGTCCTCTTAGTACTTGTCAGAAATACTAGGTTTCAGGGAGCAGAATTTCTTGTGGTCTCACCTGTCTCCTGAATTTAAACATCTATAGGTAGAAACACATGAACAAGAAGAGGCTGTATATGAACTTGATGAATGCTGTGAAACTGTTATTCGTTTAATCAAAATGCACGACAGCATGACGAACCATTTTCAAATCACATAATACAAAAGCTAGGGTCAAACAAAATACACTCGCGGGGCACGGTGGCTCGTGCCTGTAAGCTTCATCCTATGAAACGGCTGGGGCTAGGGATCGCGGTTCGAGTCCCGCCTGGGGCCCGTAGCGAGACCTAGTTCCAAAAAAAAAAATAGCTGTGCGTGGTAACGTGTGCCTATAATCCCAGCTACCTGGGAAGCTGAGGCTGGGGATTGCTTGAGTTTGTAGTACCCCGGGCAACGTGAGCCTGCGGTTCCACAGGCAAAAATAACGAGATCTAGTCTCAAAAAAAATTTTTTTTAATAAATAAATAAATAAACTTTTCATAGAGTCCACATTCCCACTTCTTGTTTTCCTAATTTAGTCTCCGGGAAATTGTTTTTAGTACCTGGGCAAGGTTGCCATCTAGTGGCCCGAGAGGCAACCATAGCAACAAAAACAGCGTTGGGGAAAATGAGCTCATCTCTTTATACAGACCGGAAGGACTCCAGGGAGGAGATAATTCTCCATCTGTGGATTGCCAGTGGTGGGTTAGTCATCCAGCAAAGGGATTGAAAAGATCTTCTGAAAAGATGCTTTGAAGCTGAAGAGAATTGTGGGAGCTCTTTTGAAGGGACAGACAGGAAAGTCTCAGGCACCGACTCTCCCCCCACCGGGGCAGTCACAGTGAAGACAGCCAAGGACACAGGACTGCAATTAGGCCTTACTCACTGGTGCGTTTGTGCCAGATAGAAAAAGGCTTCTTTCATCCGGGAACAAAGCCCCAGGGTGCACAGCTTGGTAAACCCAATACAGGCTGTTTTTGCCCCCTCTTCCCCACCTCTGTGAGGAGCTCTTGGCGGTAAATAACCTGTACGACCAAGTTCTGCAGCTCTGATGTAGCAACAGTACCCTCTTTTGACACGTGGACTGTTCACAGCAGACACCAGTTTCTAAAAGCTAGCTCACCATACAGGCACACTCCTCATGTATCCTTAAGATACTTGAGCGGCCACTGTTGGATGTGAATTTCACTTTTTTTTTTT
>PVHY01027448.1:0-16228 GCA_004024945.1 Uropsilus gracilis
TGTCACCGTTCCTTGTTTACATGTCCTGTCCTGTGAGTTTGAGCTGTCTCTGTAGAGAAGGAAAAGCTATTTTCACACGAAGTTGCCACCCAGTTATGCAAATTGTGTTTTATTGTGGTGGCTTCAGGGGGCTCTGTTTGAGGTGTCACTGTCGGCTGAAGGAAGAAGATGCATGCTGCTGACAGACTGTCTCTGTAGCCTTGGGCTGCAGACTTTGCCAGCTCCAGGCCTACAAAATGGGCCTGATGGCATGATTTGGGATGTGCTGACCTGTACAATTTCCGTTCAGAGGTTACTTTGATGGCCATGAAGTGTTGTGTCTTCTGTTGGGTCATTTCGTATCTTTGAAGCTAATTAGAATGGCACGCTGGGTGTTTCAATGCGAAGTCTCTGTCGTTCTTTAAGATCAGACTCCCAAGAGGAAGGACACGTGGTCCTTTCAGGCTGACTCAGGGTGGGGGAGGTGGCTGCTCTTTTCTGCTGTCGGGGAAAAGAAGGCACTATCTGGTGCCACAGACACTCGCTGGAGCCAACTCACATGGACACACGCTCATATGCATCTGCACACACGCGTCACACACGTACCCCTGCACACACACACAGAGAACACATCTCAGACGCACACCTAGCGGACATCTGCACGCACATCACACACGCGCGCATACAGACACAACATACGTCAGATGTGCATCTGCACACACATGTTGCATGCAAACACCTGCATCACACGTGCACACACACATACAGATGCACACACACTCACGGCACCTGCACAACGAGCCAAAGCAACAAACAGACCTGGCTTTTTCTCCTCCTGGCCTGCTGGGTATTCCCGCCCATCCACCAAGCTGCCTTGCTCCTTCCCTCCTTGCACGTATGTTTCTCCAGCAACCACGGCCAGGCATGAAGGGATGCGTCCAAACGGGAGAAAGTAGGGGGATGGACGGACTCTTGGGCCCTTGAAGCGTGAAGCGGTTGGGGGTCTCCAGGGGTGTCTTCGGTGGGCGTGAACCCCACAGGGAAGCGCAGCTGGTAAGCGAGCGACACGCGGTGCACATGGCAAGGGTGAAATGACCGTCGCGTCCTTGCTTGTGTGCGCAGGGTGAGCACCTTCCAGAATAGTCCTGGTTCTCTGGACGCGGGCTGCAGGAAGGGGAGGCCTCCGGGCAGCAGAGAGGAGGCCAGGGGGGCTGGTCAGTGGCGGTGGTCAGCTGATCAGCCGCGGTGGCCGGAGCGGGGCAGGATCTCCATGGCAGCCGCTGGCTCGAGCCCCCTTTCGTGTCCTTCAAGAGACTCCAGTCTCCATGACTCAGTGGAGACTTCCTGTGGACAGTGGTCCTTGCTTTGAACGAGTCCGTGCAGACGGGCCCTGGCTGCTGCGTGGACGCCTGACTTTTACGCGCATTTGGGGGTTTGATTCTTGTGCTTTCGATTGCTCCTTCTTACGGAAAGCACATGGCGCTCCGCTTACGGCTTCTCAAGACGCTGCGTTTTGAAGAGGCCTGAGCGCGCCGGCCGTGTCTCTCCATTGCTCTGGGCCGGGGAGACGAGGGCACCTCCTCTCTCCGTGTCTCCGCTGGCCTCCCCACAGCCTGGCCTCCTTTACCCAAATGTGCCAGCCCCCTCACACCCCAGGCCCCTCAAGAAAAGGAGGGCGCCCAGGCGGCCGGCGGCGATCTCCCAGGCCTGACCAGCACCCCTCACCCTCCATTAGGCCCACGGCCTTGGCCTGACTAGTGGTTCTCAGTACCCCCCCGATAAGGGTCCCCAAGTCCGAGGTCCTTCCCTCCGTTCTCACCGGCTCTCACTCTGCGCATCTGTCCCTCCAGACGCCACCTTTGTTTCCTCCTGTGACATTTCCCCTTCCTCCTGCCTTTCCCCAAGTGTGTCATTATTCTAAGGGTTTAGCCTTTGTCTCTGCTGTTCCGTTCCCCTCCTCCAGTCCCCACCCCAGCACAGGCACTCCCCCCACACACACATCCCTGCCCCACCCCCATGGCCCATGCACACGCCTATCAGGTCTCGTCTCTCTGGCTGTGAGCTCAGCAACACCTGGGCCTCTTGTTCAGACGTTCTTCCCTCAGATGCATCGCTGAGTGCCTGCTCTGTGGAGACCTTGCTGCTCACTGGCAAGAGAGAGACAGAGTCGACGTGGTCCTGGGGTGGAAACCATTAGACAAGGTGACAAGCGTCAAATGAGCAATTTCCCTTCGGAGCCTCCGCCAGCTTTGTGCGTCCGTTTAAGTTCATCCGTGTTCCCTTCCTCGTCACTGTTTCAGCAGACAACGCTCTGCTCTTGATTTCTCAAGAAGCTTCTTGCTGCCTTGAGGCCAGGGCTGATCTGTAGGTGGCATTGACGGTGATCTGATCAGTTGTCGGTGATCTGATCAGTTGTTGCAGTAAATACTCAAATCCTGTCATTAGCTTTAATTTGCAAACCTCGGATTTTATATCAATCACACAGAAAACAATGACCTGCTTATTGTTGCTTAACGTGCGTGATAAGCTCAGACGAGTGACAAAAGGAACTGGCAAGTTGGATGTTAGATCAGGAAATGATGGCGGAGTTTCTCTGCCCGTGACCAGCTGTTTAGTAGCTTTATTTATCCACGTTTCCTGCCGTGACTTCCATCCATGGCACTATCAAATTCTTGCTGTTAGTCTCCCATGAGTCATTGTGACCATGCATTTAATGAGTGGTTCATTATATAGTGTTGGCATAGAATTCTTTTTTTGGTAGAGGCCTTCAAAAGTTCCCTTTAGCTGAGCCTTTTATGTATATTTAAAAAACTTTTAATTGTGCAGTTTTGAAAAGATTCCCCATTTGCTGCAAAATATGTTTAAACTTAACATCTTTGTTGCACATTTTCAAGTATATTAAGGCAGGAAAATAGAGAAAATCTGTAAAACTTGTTAAGATTCTATCATTTGGACCCACTTAACTGATCAATGTATAATGATTCTTAATTTATTACGATGATCCCGATTGTTTCATGAAGGAGAAGAAAACTTATTATTTACCTCTTAACATCCTCTCAGTTTTCAGTGGAGACTGAATTAAATTTTAATACAAAATTGTAATTATTTCACTCTTAAAATGATAAATATTTTGATTCATTATCTACATATATATATTTTTTGGAATTATAAGTCACTATCTCAAGGAAAGCGTTCAAGTGCTGGTGAATGTTGTAGTTCAAAAGCCACAAGACGCACAATAAGATTTTGCACCAACTTTCTACCAAGAAATAAACAGAAAATGAATGTTTGGATTCTGTGGCTATAACTGTGCCCCCTTTAAGGAAAACCATCCCTTTCTCAAGCCCCCAAATGTAGGTGATTTCTAAGAAAAATTACAAAAGCTTCTCCAACGTTCTGAGATACCACACGACCTTTTTCTCACTAGACCCATAGATGTCTTTTCTTTGGAGGAATAAGTGACCGTTGGTCACAGGGCTGTGTTGGTGGCTGCAGGAAGCTTTTCAGCCCTCCATGATCTACGGGATTTCAACACTCTGTTTTCATTTCTTAGTCAAAGATCACGCTGGAACAGTAAAGGAAATACTGAGGTCTGTGTATGCCCACCTCTCTGTCACCTGGTCTCTGCAGGCCAGCGTTGCCCACTGGAGGGCTAGGTGTGAGCGAACTATTTGTTTCATAGATAGCTGTAGCCACTCTCTCCAACTCCATTTACACATATTAAAATATTTGCTGTTTTTGTCAATTTACTCCTCAACATTTTTGAATGTGGGAGAGAAGACACCCGCTGAAACCTCAAGGATACCGGCTTTCATCTTCTCAAAAGATTGTTTTCCAACAGAAGCCCATTTGAAGAAATGTTTCCTTTTCTTTAAAAAAATGTTTAAAAGTAACTTTGTCCTGATAGCGAGAAGAAAAGCAGCAAAGGATTTCAGACAAATTTTAATACCACAGGAGTCCAATACTGGAATACCCTCAGATGAATGGACCAAGAAGAGGCGGTACCTTTACATGACGGAATATTATTCAGCGATCAAAAAGGACAACCGCACATCACTCGCAGCAATATGGATGGAACAGGAAGGGGTTACAGTACTTGAAATTTATCTGAAGGAAAAGGATAAATGCCAGTTGATCTCACTTAACACGTGGGATCTAGAGAAACCAAACAGAAGATCAAGAAAACAATCAAAACTAGCAGACTGACCACAGAACTGAAGTCTCCAGTAGGGGAGGGGAAAGACAGGGCAAAGGAGGGTGGGGGATGAACACAGGGAGTATGATGACAGCTCATGGAGGGCACGGTGGGGGGAGCGCTACGAGGAAGGCCATGATGTCAGAAACGTATCAAACATTAAATTTATACCAATATATAGTGCATATTAGTATAAGTAATAGTAAACAAGACTAGGGAACACATCTGCTCACCCTTCCACCACAGAATGAGCATTTTCTATCCTGGCACAGGACACAACACAGGACCGTCCTGTATTGCCTCCCAGAGCAATAGGGGTGCGGCTGAAGAGTGTTCACGTGTGCCAGGGTGGCCCTTCCCAGGGCCCGTTGGGCTGCTTGGGTGTTCTTGCTCTTGGCGAGGGCTCCACGCAGGAATGCTGGCACAACGCATGGCTTCCCGGGCAAAAGCTGCTGGAGACGGGAGGAGAAAAACTGGCTTTTTCTCTTCCAACCCAGACAAGTTGCAGGCTGCCCAGGATGTCGTTAGCCCACTGATTCCAGCCCACTCCTCTGCGCAGCAGGGCACGGCTGTGTCTGGGGCCGGGGCTGCTCCTGCGTGGAGGAACTAACAAGAGCCATAAAGCTCAGTCCATAAAGGGGCCGGGTGGGCGTAAATGATGAGATTCAGCTTCATGAATTCGGCGGGTTTCTGTGTGAAAATGATTCCAGGAGATGCTCGTTGTTCCAAGTCCGCCTGCTTGTTTTACAGGGAGAGATAGCAGGGAGGAAGATGGCAGAAAGGGGAGGTGATGGCAGGAGTGTTGGCGATATTCATGGAGGCTCAAAACTGGCACTTGCTCTCGGGAGACGGGGTCTGGGTTGATGGTGTAACCGCATGCTGGTTCCCGGGCCGTTGGGTGGGTGACCTCCAATCAGACCGGGCGGCTCGTGGAGAAGAGGGGGAAATACTGGAGCTATTTTCTCATGAGCATCACCCCCCAAATGCATCAGTGAATAGCGAAAAACCAAAGGGCAGTGATGTGATAGAATATTCTAGAATATGCTGTCACAGCGTGTCTCCGCAGGGTGCTGCGAGGAGCCCATGGTGAACAGGTAGGAACCGCCTTGCCCACACCGCTGGTCTCACTGGCCTGATCCTTCTACCCAGCGGAGCATCAGCCTGCACCGATTCCCTCCTCTGGAAATGCCCCCAGTACCCCGAGAACTCCAGCCAGCCCTGGGGTACACGCTTGGCTTCTCAAGGAGAAACTGAGGAAACCTCATCCCCCGAGGGACCAAGGAGAGGACGCGCCCACAGAAGCAGTGTCTGACTGAGAGCTTGACCCTGAGGAGCAGATCTGTTGGACCACCTTTCCGTCCACCGTCCCGTTCTGTGGTGACCTCGTGACTTGCTGGGCTGCGAGCTGGCACCAGGGTGGTGGGGCAGACCGGGCCATTTGGTGCAGAGAGAGGAAGCAGAGGCAGAGCCGCAGCTACTCCCTGGAGAGGCCCCCATCCCTCCACCCAGCGGCCCCAGCTGTCCTGCAGTGCTGGGTGGGCAGCTCCAGTCTCGGGGCCGTGGGGGGTGCACGCTCCTGGCCTTTCAGCGCGTACCTGGGACTGCGGCGGGAGACTTGGCGCGTAGTAGGTTCTTGCTAAGCAGGTCCTGGTGGTGCAGCCAGAGTCCTCGCTTGTCTGTCTCTGCAGACCTGGCGGGGCCTCTCCAGCCCTAAGCAAGCTCCCGCGAGCTGCCGCCACCAGGCGCCTGCCTCGCTCTTCCGCGTCCTCTCCGCTCTGCGGCTTTCTGTGCCAACAGACATCTTGAATGGGATGCTGCTGGTTTTGGGGGGCATCAGCTTTACCCAGCGTTCCCTTGGGCGGTCCGCACTTTATCCTTTCATGATTCGACCTCATCTAGGTCTGCTGCTGCTGGTCGTCTCAGCCCGCCGTCTGTGAGGGACTGCGCGTCTGTTCCGGCCCTTGAAGAATGGGCCAAGCGTTTGTCCTGCTTCTCTGCCACAGACTCTGGATTCAGAGAGTGACCCGGGGCGGGAAGGCTTTGGACCCACAGGCCCAGCCCACCTGCCCCACCCTGTCCAGCCCGCCTGGGCCCTGCGGGGTACCCAGGGGGCCCTTCTGGTCCAGAGCCCGGCTCCTCTCCCCTCCCGGCTCTGGACTCCGGCTTGCGCTGTCTGCGCTGCTCAAACACGTCTCGCTGCCTCCTCAGGCCGTGGCACAGCGGCCTGGTGGGGAGACCCGACTGGCCCTCCCTCTCAGACGCCGCCGTGCCGTCCTGTGGCTGCGGCCCCCAGACGCCAGGCCCAGGGCAGACCGCGCTCACGTGCGGCTTCCTGGCCGTCGGGGAAAGCCAGCCTTTGAGCTGATGGGAAAGCAGCCGAGCCCGCGCCCCTCCGCTGCCCCTTCCTGTCATTCCCAGCGACACGCCTGCCCGCCGGGCATCGCCGTGCCCGGGCAGAGGCGGGGTCTGTGCCCACCAGGCGCGCAGTCGGCGTGACGGCTCCGTGAGAGACGCGCTTCCTGCCGGGCCGGGTGGCATCGGCAGCTGCGTGGACGGGGGAGCCGGAGCGAGTTGCCACCGGCTCACTCCACACTCTGTGCTTGCATCTCGTGCAGGGAGATCTCAGGGAAGATGCGCGGACTGCAGGGAGGACATGCAGACCCGGGTGGGGGGGGGGCGACACAGGTGACAGAGATCTCTGCTACGGATTCTCTTGGAACCTCAGGGCTTGGTCCCGGGACCTGCACGGCCAGCGGGGCTGGTCTTGACCCCGGCATCACGACCTTCCACTCAGGACGAGCTGGGGAGTCCGCTGGGGGTTTCTTGCCGCCGGTGCTGACATCCGAACCGTCTGCCGACGACAGCAGTGGTTGGGGGAGCCTATCCGCGCCGAGAGGGAGCCGGTCTTCGAAGGGGCCAGGCACGCCCTGGACGTACAGCTAAGACCTGTCTTCCCACGTCCTCCATGGTGTCACGCACTCGGCTGTGGCTAACACAGCTGCCTCCGGAACCATCAGCCTCGGGGCACTTCGGGGTGTGAGGGCCTCGCTCCGCGCTGAATTCCTGCTGCAGTCGGCAAGTATTCTGGAGTTTCAAGCCAACGGGAGGACCCCCGTGGTCAATGCCTGGCTGCTGCTCAGGGAAACACGCTCACTTCTGGACACTGTGCATCAGAGCTCGGTCCAGCCAGGAGCAGGTGAGAGGAAACGGCCAGTTGCCTTTCTTTTGGCAAGGCAAGGCAAGGCATGCCTCTATGTTCCAGGGAAGCTTCCAGATGGAAGCCCTGCATCGGGGAGTAGGGCTGAGGCTTTGCGTCCACACGGCCAGAGGTTCTGTCTTCCAGCGGCCAGCGCGGGGCGGACAGGGCAGGGCCAGGTGGCAAGAACTCATGCTGAGAAGCCCAGAGAAGCAGAACCCTTTCAGCCCTCACCAGAGCCTGCTGACAGAAAGGGTTCATGTCGCGAAAGAAGCTCTTAGGAGCGAGCCCTCAGCCTTGGGTGGTGATGGCTGGTGGGCGGCTCTGTGGCCTGAGTGTTTACGGCAAGAACTGACCTTTACAGAGCCGGTATTAAGTCTGCGGGCCGTGTCACAGGGCAGGCGGTGTTTGGAAGGCGCGCTGACCACTTTTGAATGATGGGCGGCTCTGGGGGTTGGGAGATCAAAAGGATCCCTTAAGAAGGAGTGTCCGTCACTGTCATCAGCTTAGGGATGGCTTTGGAGATTTGTCTCCAACGGCCAGGGAGGCAAAGATGAATGTAAACAGACTGCATACCACTCAGAAGCTTCTGCACAGCCACAAAGCCGTTGTCAGAATGAGAAGGAGGCCCGCTAAGCTGGGAAGATATTTGCAACCATTTATTGGACAAAGAATAAGAGTCAAAATATATAAACAACTCCTATAATTCAACAACCGCAGCAGCAGCAGCAACAGAACATGCGAGCTGATAAAAATGGGGAGACAATCTAAATAAAGACTTAACCGAAGGAGTCGCATGGAGGGCTGAGAGACAAGGGGGAAGAGGTCTTGCATTGACTCTCAGGAGGGTGAGAATCAAAGCCACAGTGAAGGTTCACCTCATGCTGGTCGGCAGGATTATCATTAAAAAGTCAAGAATGTGGAGAAAAAGGAAACTTGTGCAGCTGGGGTTTGTTCCTTGGTGAAACTACCATGGAAAACAGCATGAACGCGCCTCAGCGAACTAAACTACCCTACGACCCAGTGCTCCCAACTCTGACCATTTGCCCAAAGACCAAAATGCTAATTTGGAAGTTCACAGCTGCACCCCGATGTGATTGAAGCATATTCACCAGAGCTAAGACATGGGACCAAGCAAATGCCTGAGGACAGTGAACTGAGGAAAATTGTGGTATGTATATGTGCAGTGGAATATGCCTCAACCTTGAAAAAGGTGAGAGCTTGTCTTCTGCAACATGGGTGAACCTTGAGGAGGAAGGAAAGACAGAGAGTAAGAAAAGAGCACATAATCTCATCCATTTGTTGGATATAAAGAGTAAGTGGGAATTGGATAAAGGGAATAAAACAGAAAGAAGTCCATACATTGGACCAAAGGGTGGTTACCAGAGGGAATGGGGTAGGGGTGCAGAGGGATGGATTCAGGGGGCTCATGGGTTTGGGGGTGTAGATGTGACTGGGCGTTTGGTGCTGGTCATGGTGTAACATGGATAGGTGATGGGCGAGTAATTTGACGCCTGCAACAGAATTATCAATGATTATTACCTCAGCAAAAAGAAGAAAGAAGGAGCTATTGGATCATTGGTTAATAGGACTCCGAGGTAGCGATGAACTGAACGGGGATTCAGAGCTGTTACCTGTGTTCGCCAAGCTGCTGACGAGGGCCTGTCTGTTTCCTAGGACGATGCAGCATGAACTTCACGATGAGATGGTGACGCCAGTCAATAGTGGAAGTGAGAAGGTGTCATCTGCTGAGTTCCACATGACCAGGCTGAGCTGGCCAAGGCTGAGAAGAGGGTTCAAATGTCCCTTAGGCTCTGGAGAGCGCATCTTGCCTGCCCTTCGGAGAGGGTTCTGCAGAGTGGCCCAGAGAGTGGACTCACTCATCAGCTTGGGAGGGACTTGAGCGGGTATGTGACCATGCATGGTGTGAGCACCCACAACTGTGAAGTTGTTTCAATCTAACTTGTACTTTCAGGTGTGAAGAAGAATGTCTGGGAGAGCAGGGATGCAGCCGCCCGTCTGCTCTGGGGGTGAGCGCCGGTCTCAATCTTCTTTGACTCGTGGGGTCCTCTTCCCAATGCACACCCCCAGGTCTGAATTATGATGAAGCAGAGGAAGGTGGGGCATTTCCTTTGCGCCTCTCTCTGCCAAATCACAGAATCCTCGGATTATCTTGTCACGTTACATCTCCACTGCTACCTTATCTTTGGGAAGGAGCAAGCTGAGTCTCATGAACGGAGACATCCGCGGGCTTTGAAGTGCAGCGAAGACTTGTGCCGGGAGCAGGGTAGTGGCAAGGAGAAAGCAGCTCTTCTACCACACGGTTAATGGGGTAAGAATAGTCTCTGGTCACTGGTCCTGCTCCATGGTCCATGTTGCCTCAAACAAGGCCCAGGTCAGGGGTGCGCTTTAACGTTCACTGCAGGCTCTGGAGATGGGGTGCTTTGTTGATTCGCGTGGGTTTCAAACGCCCCGAAATTCTGCAGTTTGGGTTGAAGCAGGGAGATAAACTGCACAAATGGACAATCTCTGGGACCTGACTGACTGGCCCCGGGGCGCAGGGAAGAACAACGGTGAGGTGAGAAAAGCTCAGACCGGGTGTTTGCGGGGAGACCC
Organism: Uropsilus gracilis; assembly: GCA_004024945.1. Taxonomy (NCBI): domain Eukaryota; kingdom Metazoa; phylum Chordata; class Mammalia; order Eulipotyphla; family Talpidae; genus Uropsilus; species Uropsilus gracilis. Next base: position 9,987 of record PVHY01027448.1, read on the forward strand.
ACCAGCGTGCACCTGAGGGACACGTCAGCTGCTTAGGTCAGTGTGATGATCTTGAGAGCTGGGTATGAAAAGAGGGAAGCTGTGTTGAAAGAATTCCAGGGTCCAGGGCACGCAGGGGAGGGACGGACATTGCCAGTAAACAGCGGTTTTGAAGCAAAGTCTCATGGGAGGTCGGGGAAAGCAGCTCAATCAGGCTTCAGCATCCGACCTCATGCAGCTTCGACCGGACGCTTAGCAGCTCAGCCGAGAGCCTGGAGCTCTAAACGTAAAGTCTGGAGTTATTAGGGTGCTGAGACGGCGTGAGGCAGGGAGCAGAATTTCCACATTAAAAGAACCTCTTGGCCACGCAGCGCTTGGAGGGCACGAAAACAATCAATCCGATGAGTAATGGACTTTTAAGAACAAAGGAACAAAGTCACCTCCCCGTGGGGCCTGCACAGCGCCCTGTCTCTTTTCCCTCTTCTCTCGGTTTGGATCTTCTCTCGGTGGATGATCTCCCTCCCATCCACTCCGGGGCAGGGGGGTGTCGCCGGTGGGAGGTCCTGGTGCTTTAGCACTGAAGAAAGTGCTAGAAGATCTTCCCACATGCGAACGGTCTTCTCACAGAGGTTCCTCTTCTCAAAGAGAGCGCTCTTGCCAGTTTCAATGTCTGCTTTGCGAGAAAGCTTACCCAAGAGAGGCACACAGGCGAGGCTGGTCATATGTGCCAGTGTACAGACTTCCTTCTGTGCACGTTGCTGTGAACATTGCTGGTCAATCAGAACAAGCTTTGGCATGAACCGAAATGATATTCATTCTGCAAATCTGCCTCCAGATGAGTTGATCAGCAGGTCAATATGCGCATTGATTTAATCCAAGTTCTTACAGGACATCTCAGGGGTCTCCAACTCTTCACAAAGAAATGTTGCAAAGGGAGAATGTGGTGATTCTATTCAAACTGTCTCACCTTTGGCTGTGAATAAAGACTTTCCATGTTCTCACTGTATTATTTTTAGAAAAGAGATTGGAAAGAGCAGTCTGTAAACTCCCAGCCCCTAATTTAGAAACAGCACACAAAAACTATAACAGATACTTTTTTTTTTCTCAGAAAAAAAGGTTAGCAGCATCAGTTTATGAAAACATATTTGGTGTGATAATTACAGTTCAGCTGCAGTCTTCTGTTTCAAATGCATGCACGGGCTGGCATTCAGTGGCCACACCAAAAGTGATACAATCAAAAATGAAACAAAGATGAGCCACAGTGTATAATTTTGTATTTACTTGCTAAAACCCCATTTAAAAAAAAAAAAGATTCATTAAACAGTAGATGGAGGCCTGGGCTGCATGGCGCCGAGGAGAAGATGAATTTGGGCTTTGAATGCTACAACTATCGTCGGGTGGCTAACAAGCGCAATGGGACAGTCATCTACTGTCCCTTCTTTTCAGCGGTGGACATTCTGCCACAGGCTACACCAGGACTGTGAGGTTCTTTGCTAGCTGGTGAACGTGTTTCTCAGATCGCTCTGCTGAAAGCTCGAGAATAAACTAACATCTCACCCCAGATCTGTAGAATTCGGAGCAATATTAACGCTCAAGATAGAACGGAATTAATGAAGATAAGATAGTGATTCCAACGATGTGATGTGTGCCCGGGTGTATTCGTTGGCCAGTTGAGTAAAAATCTAGCAAACGTGACTTGAGGTCGCTGCTACAGAAACCTCCCAGGAAACCAGAAATGCTTGTTGGGAGTGTTGCGTGGAGAAATGTCTACATTCATCTCCCATATTAGCTGCTCAGGGAAGTCTCCCCACCATGAGCCATCTGCGGAACCACCGCCTGCTTGGATGCTCGGTCCTCCCAAGAACGCTCGTCAGTGTTGACGGACATTCATCAGAAGCCAAGTGTGGGCCTAGTCTGGTGGAGAACGACAGCTTCGGAGACACAGAAACACCCTTGTCCCCCAAGATGCTGGACTCTGGGGGGAATGATGTCCCATCTACAGAGCCGTTTGTCCATCCAGCGCATGGGCCCTGGGAAGCCAGTGGCTCAGGCACTGCTGTGCTCGCTGCAGTCACGGGCGTGAGCACGTGGTGGTGACAGTAGTGATGGCGGAGCTGCGAGCCTGTTGTTGGAGCCTCTGTCTAGGCCTCACTGCCCACCTGTGTGCACATGGCTGTGTGCACATGGCAAGTCCTTCGTGCTTCTGTCACTTCATTTGCCCATGACACACTGTTTCCAGCATCCCCACTCAGTGCTGGGAAAACAGTGCAGGCCCTGCTTTGGCAAGTTGCAGATTCAAGTGTGCAAGACAGAAGAAGAGCAGTCTGCAAGATGGTGTGAAATATGGGCTGCGAGGGACGAGGGGGGCCACTCCGGGAGTCATCCTTAGCCATGTCTGAAGCGCCGGCAAGAGCCCAGAAGCCCGCCAAGGAAAAGTGTGGCCTCCAAGTTGCTGGTTTCTTTGTGAGGTCCACATGTTTGGCACACGGGAAAGCGACATATATATAAATCTCTCTCTCTCTCTCTATATATATATATGATCTCTTTTTAGTATAATATATAATATAATTATACATAATTATATATAATTATATATACATATATATGCATATATGTATCACTTTAGGTATATATATATATATATATAATACATAATTATATATAAGGTATGTTCTAGATACATTGGTTCCAGATCAGATATATATATATATATGATCAGATATGTATAGATAATATATACATAATATATATGCTTATATACATATACAATTCTAATATACATTATATATATTTATATATAAATTTTTTTGGTTTATATCATTTTATTCCCCAGTGGTCATCCATGAACCATCATCTTGATCTTTTTTACTCATTCCTTCTGTTTTCCCTCCCTTTCCTTCCCCCTCCCTAGCTGTTTGTTTTAATTCTGTTGTCATCTTGTTAATTTTGACTTTTTCTTGACTTTTTGTTTGTTTTACCTCTAGCCCATCTATAAGTGAGACCATCTGGTTTTTGTCCTTTTCTTTCTGGCTTATTTCTATGAGCGTATCTCCTTCTATCTCCATCTGTGCTATCACAAATGCATCATATTTGTCCTTTTGATTGTTGAATACTATTCACTGTGTGAATACACCTTTACTTTTACATCCACTCATCAGTTTTGGGAGATTTGGGTTGTTTCCAAATGCTGGCTATTGCAAATAGTGCTACTATAAACATGGAGTACAGATGTCTTTTTGAATTAGTGTTTTGGTGTCTTTTGGGTAGATTCCCAGTAGTGAGGTTGCTGGATCGAATGGTAATTCCATTTTCAGTAGTTTGAGGGTCCTACACACAGCTTTCCGTAGTGGCTGTGTCAGTTTACATTCCCAACAGCAGCGTAAGAATGTTCCTTTTTCTCCAAATCCATACCAACACCTATTGTTGCCTTTTTTTTTTTTTTGGTATGGACTATTCTTATAGGTGTGAGGTGATATCTCATTATGGTTTTGATTTGCATTTCCCTGATTATAAGTGATGTTGAGCATTTTTTTAATATGCTTGTTGACATTTTGCATTTCTTCTTTGAGATATGTCTTTTAAACTCTTCTCCCCATTTTCTGACTGGGTTTTTTTGGTCTGCTTTTGTTGACTTGTGTGAGTTCTTTGTGCATCTTAGATATTAGACCCTTGCCAATTTACTGGAGTGAAAAAAAATTCCCATTTGGTTGGGTGTCTCTGTTTTGATTATTTTCTCTTTTGCTGTACCAAAGCTTTTTAGTTTGATGTAGTCCTAGCTCTTTAAGTTTTCCTTCATTTTCTTTGCATGTATAGATGGGCCCTGAAAGATATTTTGTGGTATAGGTTGTGGTGTATTTTGCCGATTTCTCTTTTATGTATTTTATGGTTTGGGATTTTACATCCATGTCTTTTATCAGTTTCAAGGTGGTTTTTGTGTATGGCGTAAAGGGAATAATCTGGAGTCGTTCTTTTGCACCATGCAAAAATCAGATGTGTTTCTGATGATCAGTTCAGAGAACTTCAATCTACCACCTTGGTTCATATTTTAGTTCAGTATGCCCCCACTGCCCCGTATGAGGACGAGTGTCGGGTATCCATGACATCAAGTAGTAGGACATAGAACCTCATTTTCTTATAAACAGACACCTCACAAGAAGAAAATGAATTTAATCAAAGATGACAACTAAGCTAGCTTCAGTGGTCGACCAGCTGTCCGATCTCTGGAGCCACCTTGGATGTGAAAACAGAACAGCTACTACAGAGCCCAGCTCTCTGCCTGGTGTGTAGAAGGAGTTCCGCTAGTGTTTCCACCATCACCTTGCCGAGGGTGCCAGGCTGCCCTGGCAGAAGAGCCAGATGGGGAGGCTTCAAGAACAGGCGCTTTCTCTCCAGGAGGCTGGAGTCTGGGCCCAAGAGAGCCGGTGGCGTGGCTCCCCCAGGGCCTCTGTCCTTGTCGTGAAGGCGGCCACCCTCTCTGCATCCTCTGTTTCCAGGAGCCCACAGGATGGAGAAGGGGCTCCCCCTGGCCACCTGGCCAGCTGGGGACCATGGCAGTGCTGGCCAGAGTAGACGGCAGGGGGTGAAGGTGAGAGGCCCTGGAGAGTGTGAGCGCCTCCTTGCAGGCCGGGTTGGGGGAGCCCTGGTCCTCCACCTGCTTGGGCCAGCAGGGGTGACGGAGGGGAAGGCCTGGAGAGGAAGCATGAGGTCGTGATACTCGGGCCCGGGGTCCCCTGCTCACTGTGGAAGCGCGTTTCGGACAGGAAGTCCTGCAAGGCAGACCTGGAGACCCCTGGAGCCGCTCCCGCCCTGCAGCCCACTGCAGATGCACAGGCCCCCAGGTTTGCTCTGGGCCTCATGGGGCTACCGGGCAACCCGCCCCCACTGGGGAAGGCTGAGTCCCCCGGCCTCTGCCAGCCTCCAGCCCTTCGACAGCGGAGGCGCCGAGGCCGCGTTCAGGGCCGAGCCCAGCAAGACAAGCCCTTCTCTCAGGGGCCATCTGCCCCTGTCTGCAGCCGGCGCGGCCATTCAGGAGCGACGATGGCCCCCTCGCTCCATCAGCTAACAGCCCAGACACGGAAACACAGCAGCAACTTTGGGGTTGGAGGACCTGGAGCAGAAGCCACGTTTCCACCATCCGCAGAGACGCCGGGCCAGGTACCGCGGGACGTGGCAACGGGTCACTCACCACGGCTCGTCTCGAGCCTCGGCCTGGGCTTCCAGGTCGCCCACTCGGGACCCGGACCTGCTGGGTGGAACCACGGCGCTCCTGGGAAGGCTGGTGTCTGAGGTGTCCACGATGGATCCTGGGCTTGTCACGTACTTGAGGGGAAACGTCAACCACGAGACCTATTGCTAAGCGTGAGTCCTTTTACTTTATTTATTTACTTTTGAAACGAGGTCTCGCTGTGTTGCCTGGGGAACCACAGATTCTTGCTGCCGGGGGTATCCCTGACTCCAGCGGTCCCCAGCCTCAGCCTCCCAGGTAGCTGGGATGACAGGCGTGCACCACCACGCCCAGCTATTTTTTGGAACTAGGTCTCACTGTGTTGTCCCGGGTGGGTCTGGAACCGCGATCCCCAGTCCCAGCCGCGCTCCACAGGCTGGCGCTTACAGGCACGTGGCCCTGTGCCTGGCTAAGTGTGGGTTTGATGAACATAAAAGTCGCTTCAAGTCGATAAAGAAGGAAAACGTAACACACATTAGCTTTGCTCTAAGCCTGGGCAGTGGACGCAAAGGCGTCTGGGAGAGGCTGTTGCCCAGCACGGGGTACTCTGCCCGTCGGGACTCCCCGTTGAAGGAGGAGGCTGGAGCTGTTCCAGCTCCGAGACCAGCGTGGCCATTCTGTGCAACGAGCGGCGGCACCGACAGCTGCCTTCTGCGGACTGACGGGTGCCTTTCTCTCTGCCTCCTTAGCGGTGAGAGTCAGTGGAGCCTGAAGTTGGCCCTCTAGCTCCTGCCACTCCTGGCATTTTTCCCGTTGACTTCTTCATGGTGGGGGCTGTGCTGTGCGGGGTGCCAGCAGCGTCTCACCCCCCCCCCCCAGCCCCCAGATGCTGACAGCCACCCTCGTCCCATGGTGACAGCCGGGGCACCTCTGGACCTGTGTCCAGCGGCCCCTGGGAAGGGCGGGGCTGCAGCTCACAGGCGAGGCCCACGGTCTGAAGGGAGATGTTGCGTTGGCATCACGCGTACCTGCCTCGTGCACCCCAGATGTCAGGCGCGCCCCGTGGGGCGCCCATGCAGGCTCCATCTTGACGGACCCG
>PVHY01027449.1:0-16222 GCA_004024945.1 Uropsilus gracilis
GGTAAAGGTGATCAGTGAAAATGCTAATAAAGAGTGTGTAGCCTGCTTTGTAGAGAGTAGCAGGCAAATAAGAGTATCCAGTTAAGGTTAAAGGTAATTGCAGTTAAGTACTGTTTGTAGCCTGCTTTGGAAAGAGAAGCAGGCGGATAGGGGTAGACAGTTAAATAAAGTCAGAAAATCTCTTTTTTACCCACTTTCAAAACCACATCAGTGGACCTGAACAGAGATGTTGAGAATGAAGAGGAAAGGGAGAAGTGGTAAATGAGAATCTAGTTAATTAGAGAGCTAAGTTTACATGGGACATAAACAATGGACTGGATTTATCTAATGTAAAAGTCAAATGAGGTTTGCTGACCTAGGATAGAGGCTGACTACCAGTGGAAACTTGATAACCATCAAAAAGGAGGGGGATTTGAAATAGGTGGGCACAAGAGCAAGAAGAGAAGTGAGGGAAATCCCTCCAAGATCTCAGTTGGTTAAAGGCAGGAAGCAGGCATTGTGTGAAGGTTTGTTGAGTTGGTGGTGGCAGAATGCTGTGGGGGAAATGGTTGACTTGTTGCCTGCACATAGCAACAGATAACTTAGGCTAGAAATCTCAGGAGGAAAGAGTAACTTGAGAAATGTGAAGCACACCAAAGTTTTGTCTGGGGCCTGTTTGTGCTTCTAAAAATCATTATTCCTTCAGTGGTGTGCTGTCTGCATGGTTCAGCACCATTTCTAAACTTGCCCCAGCGCCAGGAATTATGGTGCTGTGGCCTTATTCATAGCTCTGTTCTCCTCAGCCTGGATTCCTAGCAGCCTGGCCATCAGCCCTTCCTGTGTCCACTCTTCTCACTACTAGAGGGGCCAACGGAGCACAGAGAGTTTGCTAAGGCAAGTCTGGGCCACGTCCAAGGAAGCTCTGTATCTCCTAACTCCAAAAAGAGACACCTAGAGACAAAAGAAGGGAGAAGGGGAGGAGGAAAAAGAGAAAGGGAGGAAGGGGAAGAGAAAGGAAGGGAGGGGGGAGGAAAGGAGGAAAGGGAGGAGGAAGAGAGAAGGGGGAGGAAGAAAGGGAGAAAGGAAGAAAGGAAGTCAATTCTGGAGCTGTTCTAGAGGAGTATTCCAAATAGCTCTCTTGGGTCAGTTTAAATCCTTAGGGTTGCAGGGAGTGAGCCTATCCATCTTCTTTCTTATCCCACCCTCCATTGCAACTCAGATTTCATCTAATTCTTAGTTCCATTTTGAACCCTTGGGTCCTTTGGCTGTCTATCTGTAGCATTCAGGGATTTTAGGAAAACATTCAGGTATCTGTTTCCTCCTCAACTCAGCTCATCAGGAATAAATGAGAATAAGTGTGGGGCTGTAGATAGCACACAAAAAGTCAAGAATGACAGAAGGTTAGTACCTTCTAATTTAAGGACAGGGATATTGAATAACTAGCCCCCCCAAAGAGACCAGAGTGCCTGCTGTATGGAGCCAGAACTAGACCTTCTGATTTCTAGTTCAGGGCGCTCTTTACCAGCACCTACCTTTGAACTTGAAGCAGATGTGCTCTGTTTGTGTTAGGGTGCTCTGCTCTACCTCCTAGATGGGACTGTAGATATGAGACTGACGCGCTGCCTACTGCGCTAAGAAGGCAGATAGATGGGACTGTAGATAATGATATTCTGTAACTTTGCTCTGAGGGTGATTCATTTTATATGATACATTGAACATAAGATTATATTTCTACTTTTACCAAGAAATTTGCAGCACATGGAAACATTTTTGATGAATCTAATAAATGATGTAATTTATCCAAGAGAGAATATTCTTAAAAATGTAATTACTACTGAGAGGAAATAGTTTTCTTTTATGATGGTGGTTCAATTATGTGGAAATTTTAGATTGAGTCCATTTTATGGATGCGTATAGGAGAATTACACACTGACCAACCTGAGAAGGAAAATGGACAGCTTGTAAATTTATAGTCTGAAAATAAATCAAGTTCTATTGTTCATTATTCTATGACTCTTAGAAACACACACCAGATGAATAAAGTGCCCTTTCTGTCTCCCCCACTCATGTCTTATTAAACACAGAGATGCTGGTGCCTGGCTGCTAACTGCAGCGAGTGGGTAATCTTGGAAGAGTCACGAACTGCAGGATGAACAAAAAAAGCCTCTTGCTCTCATCTGCTGTTGCTGCATATAAACCATGGGGATGAGACAGTAGTTACGTTTTTATCCTTTGAAAGGTCACAAAGGATAAATGATTACAATAACATTTTACCCACTGACTCTGGGTTTTTACTAGTAAATACTGATATTGATTTTAAAAGCTACAAATCTTTTATTCAAATATTTCTGATAGGACCATAAATCCTTAAAACTCAAATCTTTTTCTGAATGAAAGATCTATGAAAATAGATGATGGATTTCATGGGCTGTCAAAGCAAAAATGTTACATTTCATAGTTTGTCATTGAATATGATATAAAACACCTGGAGGTAGGTTATTTATATGGATAAAATTATTCTTTGGCATTCGAAGCTGTTTTCTGGGGAATAAAAATAAAATATCGAAATAGCTTTTTGCTACAACTAGATATTTTCTGTTTTAGAATTAGGTGGTGAAAAATAATATGGATAAATGCCGAAAGCTATTTTCTTTGAGTCAAATACAGGGTGTGCTATTGCATGTGTAGGCCCGAGTGGACTACTTTCCCATCACACACAATATATTTTAGTAACCATCGACCATTATTTTTGCTGGAGATATAGGACTTTCTCTTTTAACTGCCCTTTTTTGTTGTTATTTTTTCCCCATGCTTTCTATCCAGAGATCATCAAACATTAGATTTATATTTTGTGTATCAAAAATTATTTTTCCTGGATGGTGACTGTGGGATTAAGAAGCTAGTTAGTTTTGTTGTTTCCTATGGCTACAGTGGTCCTTACTCTGACAATTTCCTTTTCAATAAGTTTGTTGTGAAGAGACCCATTAAAAGAATGTGGCCAGAAAAAGCAAATCCAGTATCACAATTCCCTAAACAACTGGGAGTTAATGTATCCCAGAGATGGGTCTGGAAAATCATCTTCCCATAGTAAAAACATCAAAGGTTGTTCACTAGGCACCCTAGAAGTTGAAATGTGGTTCGTGCTTGTGTGTGTGTGTGTGTGTGTGTGTGTGTGTCTTCTGGTGTTTACATATGCATGTGTCCACCAGTCTGCTACTTTAAATCCCATAAATCATTTTGCAAGTTAGGACCACAATTATATGGTGTCAAATATTCTTCTAAATATCAAAATGGTAAAACAAATGTTAATATTCAGAGACTGAAGTTTCAGTATATGGAAATAGTTTACATATGAAGTTATAAGGGTGCACCTTTCTTTCCTCTATATTGTCATTTCTCGTAACAGAACAAGGTGCACCAAAAATTTAAAAGCAAGACTCACTGCAAATAACATTTGTATACAGTAGCTGCAATTCATGGTGAGTTGAGCAAGTTATTTTACTTCTGAGCCGTAGCTCCTCACAAGTCAAGTAGGTGTTAAACTGTTAATCTCAGTGATTGAATTAAAGCCTTATACATAGAAGGTGCCTGACACAGAGTAGGTGCTTGATAAAAAGAGTTACAATAATAAGGCCCATTGTTATTACTATTACCTTTTTTCCACCTAACTTGAATAACTCTGAAGCTGTGGGCTCAGTGCCTGACAGGCATGATTTTACTGTCGGTTTAGAAATTGCTGATTGTTATGCCATTAACAACTCTGAAAAAATGATGAGGTGGTTGGAAAGGGAATAAGCTATTCAGAAAACTCAAGGGCAGAGCGAAAGATGCAGGCTCAAAGCACTCCCTTCTGAGATCCTGAAACTGGAGTTTAGGTTTCATTTACAACAGTACATAACCTCTGCCGCACAAAAGAAATCTTGCCATCTCTGCCCAGTAAAATACAAATCACTACTAGCCATTTTTATTTTAGGCAGTTAGATAGTTAGTACATCGTTAATTCCTGCACACACTCAAGCTCAATATCATGGTCAGTTCCATTCGATTTCTACCTACTTTCTGAATTCCCTGACTGGAGGAAAAGACCAGCTTAGAGTGTCTCAGAGGTCTAAGGCATATGAATATTTGGGAGGCCCCTTTTCTGAGGTCAAAGCAGAAACACCTTTTCTTTTCAGGTAGAAATACTATAAAATTGGGGCAGCTTTGAAAAATGCATTACTGTAATTAAAGTGCTTTGCTCTTTAGAAATTCCTGAGACAAGACTTTACTGCAAATATTATTTAATGATGAGCAAAATAATTAAAGATTCATGCTCAGAAGTAGCAATGCCAGGAGCCGGATGTCCAGTGACTTTTCAGATGGTGGAATATGTCCACTGCAGAGGCTGCATGCGGTCCTCGTAGGACTCTCTGAGGCTTGCCTTTAAAAAAAAGATGCAGGCCCAGGCCAGCATAGACTCAGACTGGGGTTCCCAGGTATGGAAGCAGGTGGGCTTTGAAAAAAATGTCAATATTGTGAGGCATAGTGATCATAGGGTTGATAAGATCTCAGATGATAGATATCAGACACCTATTCTACTTTATTTACTCAAGTAAATAATTTTTAGTAAATGTAGTAAAAATATAGTAAAAATTTCAGTAAAAATATTTAGTAATATTTTTGAGTAAATACTCAAGTAAGTTTTTACCCTAACACTTTTTGTTGGCAGCTGGGCACATCTATTAAGATTTTTGTGGGATGGTGCTCCTTGAGATACTAGTTTGACCAGAGTTTCTCATTCCTGGCTCCATAATAGAATCACCTGGGAGCTATAAAGACCACACCAGTGCCAATCTCACAGCTTTTCAATTGGTCTGGGGACACTAAGGCACTGGTATTGCTCTTTAAAGGCTTCTCTTCCTTCATTGAGTTTAATGTGCAACTGGGGCTGAAAACTTCTGACTTAGACCTGCCATTCATGTCCCAATTACCTTTTCTCTGGGGCAAAGAACCCTCATGAACGAGAGGAAAACTATTCCTCCAAATCTCTATTGTGTGTCAGAGAGATGTTTCTTCTGGGGTCAGATGTGAGTCCCAACTGACCTTAAAGTTGGAGCTGACATGTTGACTTGCTGTTTTCACAGACTCATTTCTCACCATGCTTCCTTCTCCCTGGTTGTTGGCATTTTGGGAAGGATCGGGCTACCTACACTACCCAAAACCTGCTAATATCATGACTTTACATAAGTGAAGAGCTGCTCCTCATAGAAATTGGAGACAACCTTCATTATAGGTAGACCTTCCAGAACTTTCTCTATACTTTTTGTAGCTTCTCTCCCACTTGAACCGTAGGCGATGGGAAACCCTGAGTGTCATTGTTAATATAGCTCATCTGGGAAGTGAAAGCCAGGGGACTGTGTGGCTGTTGAAAGCGTGGAAAGTCTTGTTTTACAAACTTCTAGCTGCAATATGTATCCCATCTCTGAGACTGTCAGGGACTTTGGAAATGAAACTACATTTCTTTTCCTCCTTAAGTAAGGAAATATTATTTATGGATTGATCAAAACCAGAGAGAAAATCTAGGTAATTTTACAGACTCCTTTTAGAATTGCTAAACACATAGAATTTCCATCCTTTTCATTTAGGGCATAGGAGATGGAGAAAAGGCATTGAATATTTGTTGAGCATCTGTAATATGTCAGGGTAAATTCGGGTTCTTTCCATGGAGTAATTAAATCTTCACACAACCCCATTGGGTGGTTTCTATCTCCCTACCTTCTGACTGTGGAGAGGAGGGCTTAAAGGAGAAAAGTGGGGCACAAGAAGGTGGGGAAGAGTGAGACTTGAACCCAGGTCTGCTGATAGTGAAGCTAAAACTAGACTAGGAACTGTCCCCTACTTCTGTGGAGCACACCCCAAGAAAGACTGACACTTCAACCTGAGCTCCATGGTATGTTTAGAGTTCAGAAAAGTCTAATGTTTCATCCTTCCTGCATTTTAAATCTCAGTTTATTCTGTATCATCTCCAAAGAGTGTTTGAATCTTTTAGGCATTTTCTCTTCACTGCTCTACTCTGTACTTTGAAACAGAAGTTTTAATGTTGGGGGAGAGGTAGCAGGTTGTGCTTTATGGGGGGGTCTATTTCGGTACCCAAAACACACCTGGGTGTGCAGGTAGATGCCCATGGTGGAGACTGCAGGAGCTCGGGTGTAGATCTTGATTCAAATTATTCTTCTTCTGACCTACTAACTCTGTGACCTTGGATAAGTGATTTTATCTCTCAGCCGCCCCGCCCCCCTTCTCTTCAGCCATAACATAAGCTGATCAGCATACCCGTCTTACAGACATGTAACTGAACAAGATTATCGCTCGGGTCTGAGTTCAGCTTCCATTAAATGCAAACATATAAATATTTAAAACTAGATCAAAATGCTTTGCGACATTCATCAGATGTAAAACTCAGGCATATTCACAATTTTTGTGTTATTTATTGATTTATTAATTCAGCCATTCATTTACTACTTAGTCACTCAACAGATATTTATTGGCCACTTACCATATGCCAGACAAAATGTTAGGTACTGGAAATACTGCAAATCTTCAGGTACCTTGGAGTCTCATGAAGGCAAATTTGGTTTTCATTTTTTTATATCCATTAGTGATGCATGGAAATGCTATACTCACTACTTTATTAATGTTAGCTACAGGTTTAACATGCATGTAGTAAAGGGTCTACAGTTAATATGTTGCCCTTTGTTAATTATAATTACAATTAATTATAGTTAATTTCCAACCTGACACGCTCTGGCTCTGGAAAAGCAGATTGCCCCTCCCCCATTTTGCTGTCCTAAGTCCGCCACGTGCAGTCACTGGGGTGTATCCTCAGGGACAGGTTGACACTGAGTGAGCTCTTAAAACCAAACTGCTTGCTTCATGTTAGACCTTAAACCAATGACAAGATATGTACGGGCTCCTGACATTGAAGCATTTAAGGTTTGTTTTTAATTATTGATAGTGTATATCCTCCCATCATAAAACCTGAAGTGACCGAGGCCAGCTCCTCAACAAGGAGAGTGTCATGAGTTGAAGAATTTATGGTTTCCTTGTCTGGTTTACAGCACATTCTTTCCAAAGAATTCCCTCACTGTTTTGATTTCACACATGCACTCAGTCAACATTAATTTTCTTTGCTGCACTATAACAAGCAAAGAGTGAAAACAAAAAGAGGGACACCTTGTTTTCCTCTATGGATTAACTGGGACCACCTGAAGAAAATATTAAAGCCGACTGCAATACTGACTGGCCATACCCTCTTCAATGTCTGGGCAACCCTCATGTGCCCTTGGCTCTCTCCTTGGCTTTTAGTGGAGATGGGATCAACCAGAGGAGTAGGGAGAACTTTTTAAGAGCACAATAATTCACAAAATCAGGTATTAACTAACCTTTAGGATTTACTTTACACTTACAATATCCACATCCACAGATGCTTCAAATCCTCCTTTAGCAGAGGGAGGCTTATTTCCACACCAAAAGTCCTAATTTATTTTCCACTGAGGTCTCCCATTCAGCAGCACTTTTCTTTGCTCAAGCAGTAAGATGGAGCCATGACTGCATTTTTACGCATCCTATGAAACTGCAGCTGAAAACTGCCTGCCATGTCATGTTGCCGTTCTTTAACATTTGATTTTCATCCAGAGGGAAGAACTCTGTGCTGTAGCTGGTACTTGTTAAATACCATATTTGCCACTCAGGGGTTCCTGTAGCCAAACAACTTGCCTCTGCTTTTCCCAATGCCTACTCTTGATCGTCATAGCTGAGGCCCATCCCTGTTGTTCTCTTTTCTGGCTGACAGCAAGTAAGCCAATAAAATACCTTTTCCTGTTGCTGGGTGACTGCAAATATTTTGAAAACATGTCCCATAAATGCAACAGCTTAAAAGCCTGCCATTGGCTGGATGGGCGTTCTGTGAGATGCTGATGCTTCAACCTGGCAGAAGAGTGACAGTTGGGAATAGCTATGCAAATATATTACTGGCCTGATGTTCCACTGGAGAGGAAAACTATTTCAAGGCTGAGTGACAACTATAACATATCCTGTTAGAAGAAAAATAAATCTCCCCGAGCCTACATTTAGGCATCTGAGGAACAGTTAGAGGAATACTGCAGGAAAAAAAAAAAAGAGAAAAACAACTCAAGGTTGCCTTCTCCTCAAATACCTTGCTTGCTATGGTCTGATTAACAGTTCTACCTGTCCTAGTTTTACAGGCTTTTATAGTTAGGTGTTGATACATTTTAAGGCTAAAGTTATTATTCTGGGAAAGAATTTTAAATAATGTCAAGCATGTCTGATAAAATTTCCTTTGTCTCCTTGTCTCCAGTGTCCCCTCATAGGATAAATTAGTTTGCAGAGTTTTTCCTCTTCTGCCATTAGCCTCGATAACCAGCACCGGTGGCATGGTGCCCTCCCCATAATTGTATGTGTCTGACCCAGTGGTGTGCCCATGTGTGAGTCGGCTCACCTGGGCCTACCAGGAGAGGCTAAAGGAATGCATCACTCTGGGGGATGGGGAGGAGAGAGGTGAACACAAGGGAGAACTGGAACTCAAGAGAGAAACTCAAGTGCCTGTTTCTTTGCTGCCTGCTTCTCCAGCATTCTTTAGCTTTGAGAGCCAATGGTGAACCTACTCAGACTGAGATGGTTACAGAACACCCTCTTTCACCTTTCTCCCCTGACCTCCACGTCCAAAAGTCTGCATTCACAGGATGGTCAGTGTCAGCGACAGAACTTGCTGCATCTTATCTCACTCTGTCCACTTAAAATATTCGTACCCTGGTGGGAGGATAAAGGCACAGTCTTGTCTAAACAGCTTCAGGATTCTCTCTGCAGCCGGAGCTGTTTGGACACTAGTAACTGCTTTTGCTAACACTGGGGTTAACTGTTTATACACAAATCTGCCAAAGAGCCTCTAGAAAAGAATGTCCTTCTACTAATTGAATTCTAATGAGGCCAGAAAGTAGATTAGAAATTGAGCTATTTCACTCTAAGTTTCAAACACGGGTTATAGGGACGTGTGGCCTATTTGATCTGCTCACTTCTCCAGTTAGGCTCTAATTAATTCTGAAGAAATGATCACTCCAGAAGGAATCTGTGTGTTATTGGTTGATACAGTTGAAAGGTTTGGGTGGTTTTACATCCCAGCTGATAGCGTTCAAGCACAACAGAACAATGCTGCTATATTATGACCTGAGAAGAGAGCTCTCAATGACGAATTAATGGGTTAATTTAATTGGTATATCCCTGGAAGTTATATTTTTTTTATATTTGACTTGTAATATTTTGGTGAGATTTGATAGCCAAATCAGTGACCCTCAGTGAGATAACCCAGGGGAATGATAATACTTTAAGGACATAATACAACATTCTTTTCATTAATGCAATCTAAATAACGTCACATGGGAAATCAATTCTGTACACAGATAACTGGTGTCTGTAGATAACATCAAGTTTCTGCAAATTATGAAGGGGATGCTGTGAACATCTCTTCTGTGTTTTCCACGAGAGAGGGCATGGGCAGCAAAAGCTGCTTTCTGCAAACTGTGTTGTTCTGCAAACAACTCAAACAGGAAGGGCAGCCGAGATAATTTGCCTAGTACTCTTCTAGGTCCTTCTTCCACCCCAACCATATTTCCATTTAGAAAAGGACATAGTCTCCTTTGACCACGCACCCTTTCACAGTTGATTGGCCCAGGTCAGACCAATAAGGTCCTTGAAATTCTTCAAACTGGAACTTGGTAATGTTCTTTCTAGAGGAAGTTACTGAGAGATGAGATTCTTCGACTCTAACAGAGGCCACATCTTCCTCTGTGTTAGGAAAACCAGCCTACAGTGAGCACACCTTGGGGTCAAGGCTGCAATGAGCAGACTGCAGATTGGGCCCAGGGAAGCCATAAGATGCTTGGTATAGTCATAGCAGGTGGCCTGCTGCAGTGGTCAGGGTGCTCTGTCAGCTGCAGGGGTCATTCAGGGGCACAGTCCATGGGCAAGCTTTCCTACTTGTGTGCACTGTATCCCCTTGTAATCCCCCTAGGAGGTAATTTGAGTTTAGTTCTGTTAGATTGCAGAAGGAAGGAGGTTTTACACTTGGGACTTTGCACACTTCTCCCCTCTTCCTTGTGAGTGAGCCACTTTGCCAGGGGAGAAAGAGTTCTTGGGAACAGAGAGCTGATCATGCTGCAGACAGCGACATTCCTCACAACAGAACACTTGGATGTTTTGTTTTGAAGGGGGTTATCTAAATAACCAGGCTTTGCTCCCTCATAACTCCTCAAGGAACCAGAAGAAAGCTGTTTTCAAGGAGATCACTGATGGTTTCGAAGATACTTCAGACAGAAGCATAAAGTTCTCTGTGGTTTTACAGAGCAGGCAGTTTCTAGGTTTTTTCACATTAGCACCACATGGTCACAGTAAACCTCTGTCCTTCTTTATTTCTGAATTCTAAGGCTTTCATGTTGATGGTGAGGGGGAGAGTACAAAGTGTCCCTCCATAAAATCCCACTTCAGTGTTTCATGGCATTGTTTGACAAATTTAAGCCTAACAGAGAAGAGGCCATCTGTTCCTGCAGAAATCACCACAAAGCTTGGTTTTCACAGAACTCTTCTGTCTGGAAAAGCCCACATGAATATAATATATGTTAGGAAAATGAATCTAACAAAGAACAATGGGCTCATTCAACACAATTCTTTGGGATTTACCCTTCAGGGGAGACGTTGCTTTTCTTGCTTTTCAGTTCCACAAATCTGTCCCTTGAAGTTGATATTCCAGAATCTGATGGCTGAGAAAGTACACCTGCTCAAACTTTGGGGCTGCATTACCTTACCACCTCCAAACCATGCCATCTCAAAACAAACACAAACAAACAAAAGCAGAAGTACCCTTAGGACAGTCTTTTGAAACCTGAGTTCATCTCCTAAGGAACTAAGTATGATTACAGAAGGGCTGATAATCAGACCATGAGGACATGACCAAGCTAGGCTGGGAAGACCCTAAAAGAATCTTCCATTTCATTTCAAGGGGATTCTTACAAATTCAGCAAGTCTCCCCATCCTTGGATAGCATGATTGGTACCCTATAATTAAATGCATCGTTCTCTCTGTGCCTCAGTTTCATCATGTACAAAATAAGAAAAGTACTAGTTGGAGTTTTATGAGGATTCAGTGAGTTAATACAAGTAAGGCATAGAAAGTAGGACTGGCATATGGTAAAAATGTTCATTATATGATTATTTTGTAGGGGACATGACTTTGAGCAGACAGAGCATGTATAAAGTAGAGTAGTCCCAGGAAAGAAAATCTGCAGGGACTAAGTCCTCCGGGTCGGCAACACACTACCTGCATGGCCAGCCTGAGTCACAGCTGGGAGTGAGGCACTGATGCCTCCTCTGAAGGCTTCAGCCAGTGAGTAAGAGGCACTAAGCACTTTCAATTAGGAAGAACCCAAAGCCAGCTGTAACACCCCTATGCTTAGTGACCAGCAATATCCAAAAGCATACAGGGATTGGTATCCTATTATCCCACGGGAAGCCCAGAAAATGCATTTTAAAGTCCAGCCACCTGTAGGCACTTAACAACAAATAGTATTTAAGCCTGTTACCCCTGGATAGATGGAAAAAGGCCTGCCTTTTTATAAGTTCTCACCAGTTCCTCTCACACATTCTCATTCCTGGGTATAAGGATCTGATTACAGAGCCTAAAAGGAACACCTATAAACCCTGCATCTTCTGGGCCAACTGTGAGGCCCCCAACCTGGCAGTGTAGGGTAGGAAATCTATTTTGAGCTTTGAGCCTTTCCACACTGTAACCTTGTATGTACGGTTTTCTGTTACCATGAGTTGTAACAGATTTTCCATTTTTATTAAAATTCTGACTTGTTTGCACCCCACCCTTTTAGTCCCAATCAAATGTTTGCCCCCTTGCATGGAAACTTCAACATGGTTATAAAACAACCCCAGGATATTCTCTGCTGCTGCTCTTGCTCATGATGCTGGCTTGAATTTCTTGGTTTTGTGTGTATGAGTGTCAAATCCCAAGATGGAAAAGCCTGCACAGACACTGCATCACTGACTACATTCTGGTGCTTGTTAAGTGATGTCTTTGACAGGGAAACAAAAAGCACCCAGATCTAGTTACTGTTCTGCCAGCATGGCAGTGTTCCTGGAAGAGGAGGAAAGGGCATGCTAATAGTCACAAGTCACTCTGGTCTTGAAAGGAATGTTTTGAAGGGAGAGGGCATCGCCACACCGTTGAGTTCAGTTCCTGCAGCATGCAGGCGGCAACATACATAGTAATAAAAATAATTGATGGCACATCTGACCTGCTAACATCCAGATGCCTACCACACCACCTCATCAACAAACCTCATCCCTCCACAGAGCCTCCCTGCCACCCACTGGCTGACTCACTCGGATGCAGCTGGCAAAAGGACTTTACCCAGGTTTTGTTGATAAGGTTAAACCAGAAGGGAGATTTCCCCGTCCTTGCACCTCATGCCTGGGCAAATGAATAAACTGCCTGTGTCACTAACATATTCCAGGTCATGCGCACACACAAACATTATTGTATCTTGAAATTACTTTTAAATTACTACCTTTCAGGATTTAACCATTTTCCTAGAAATGGGGCTTAGCAAATCCTTTCGTGGAGCAAGGATGGCACCCAGTGGCCAAAATGTTTCATCTCAGATCTTGTTTTCTCAGATTTTCCATTGCTTGTCTCTTGGAGAAAATGAATTGCCACATAGTATTTTCTTAAAGCTAGAGTTGAAACGCCAAATCATTTGACTATTCTGTATTCCGGTAAGCTAAAAGGCATGTGCACATGCACACATGCTGTGTGTGTTTGCACGCACATACACACATACATGGAGACAGTGTTCAGAGGTTAATTCAGAATAATTTTTAAAACTCCTTCAAATTTACCTGGGGAGTCTTATGTTAAAGTCACCATATTTTAGATGCAGATGACTATCTACAATGTTCCTACTAAAATACTGCATCACTATAGAAATATTATACAAATAAAAACCCAGTCTCACATTCTTCACTTCATATCTTTCCCCCCAATAGTCTCTAGTTCATAAGTTCTCATGCCTTATACATAAGACTTTATCTCCTGACAAGTGCTTTATCATTAAACTGATGTTCGCAATCTCATAGTCTTGTTATCTTTCTTACAAGGTACTTGGCAGGCCTGCGGAGAACAGGATAATAAAGTGGGACTGCTCTTTTTCCTTTGAGCTTTCCAGATGTTGAGAGATTTCTCTACAGCTAGATAGCCAATCAGACTGTAAGGAAGACAGGCAAGATGTCAGAATAATGGATCATATACTCTCTTGCTTAGAATGATGCCGTATCTCCATAATGTTTGCTGTTTCCAATTTTCTTCCTCTCTGAGCAGTCTGAGGCCCCAGGGCAAGAAGTCACACAGCACATTGGCAATGTGAAACAACAATGAAAGACCCACAACATTTACGTTGTGGTTCAAAAAGTGTCCTGAAACATCTTTTTAAAAGCCAATGTTAAGTTCAGTCCAGAATTCTGTTTTCTCAGATATCATTTTCCTTCATGATTTTTTTTTTTTGATTCCCACAAGCAAAATGCCAGGAAGATTCCAAGAATAATAGTTGAATTAAAAGAAATGACTCCAGGATAAATTTCCAGAAAATTGCTCACATTTTGTATTTAGTGACTTGAGGAGCAGGGTCTTCAAAGTCCAAGCAAAAGAGAAAAATTCAAATCCAAACACATACCCATTGTCCTTGTGGCTCTCGGTTGTTTTGTATGTAAGATGAAGATCTGCTGATCCTGCCCTCACCAAGAGGTTGTGAAATTCAAGTCAGATGGTGGGTGTGAGAGCATTTATACACTGCAAAGTCATATTATTTAAGGAGTTATTATTTAAACATTTATAGGTAGCATCAGAGTATAGTTTTTACACTAATGAGATTAAGACTCTTGTCTCACCTAAAATAATCATTAATCTTCCTCACGAGTATTATTGTATTATATTACCCTTCAAATGTAATATAACAGGATGGGCTTTGGAAATCCCTTATAATGTGTAATTAACTCAAGCTGAGCTGAGTCTTTCACCAAGTACCCACATTCTTAAACAGCTGAAATTTAAAGCTTTGGGTATTCAGAAATTATAAGGACCCCAAGAGGTTTTGTCAACTTTATTTTGCTTTGTGCTTTTTTCCCCTTCCCTCCTAGAGATAAATTTTATGGACTCATAAAATTAAAGCATTTTATAGCTGGAAATGCCTTTGTTTTGCAGATGAGAAAGCTCAAAACCTAGGAATTTTAAGTGAATGAAGAAGGTCTGAAGGCCGCTTGTCTATTTATGTTTGCTGCTGCTTGTCTTTCTATTCCTTGTCTGAGAAGACTTTCAAGGTGACTGAGACTGCAGCAGGCCCTCGGTCAGACATTGCTAACTGTGTATCTCACGTAGCATGCTAGCACCGACGGAATTGTGATTCATGCACGTTGTTCTGTTCTCAAATGGATTCCTTTCCAACAGGAAAAAAAAGTCACAAAGCAGTGCATGAGTTCAAAAACAGGAGAAGGAACAGATTACAGGACTGAACAAGCAAAAAAAAGGATTATAAAGGCAGCCTGAGATTCAATAGATTTTTTTAAATCTAATCAGCACGATGGTAGTAGGAACATACAAAAAGAAATACATTGACTATTAAAGAAATTGCTCAATCAGCTAAGCATTAACAGTCAAGGCCTTTGCTCACAGCAGGGAATATGAGATACTGTCATCACTGAACACTCCAAAGATAATACCCTAAACAAAGGACTCAAGGCAAAACCTTAATTTCCATAGAGTTTAGGGTTTAGAGGAAATGAACAACTGAGAACATAAAATGAATACAAGACAGAAAATTTTAGAGGCTTCAATGGCCACATATCCCTGCTTCAAGCTGATAGGGGTGATGTGGTAAAGTTGGGGGGCCATGGGCCCAGCATGGTAATGCTACGTTAAGATAGCAGCCATTGTGCCCTGGTGGGTGGAGACCTGGAGAAGGGAAGCCCAGCCTTCTTGCAAGAGGAACAGAGAGAATTTAAGGAGTGTGGCTGGAAACAAGGAGAGAAAGAATATAGAAGAGAGAGCAGAAGAGCAGCAGGGTAGCTGGAGGCCTCGTAACTCCCACTAGCATGTGCAGCAGCAAGGCAGGGAAGGAAGCCATGCTGTGGGCTTCCATTCTCAGGCTGGGCTGGTGAGAAGCCCAGGAAAGCTTGTTGGAGAAAGTTGTGACTTGTGTAAGCTGAACTGGGAATGTAGTACTTGAAAACTATTTTAATTTTGAACCTGCAGAACTTGGGAATTGTCTGGAGACCTGAAGAGAACTTACAGTGCTGCTATTTTCATTGTGAGGCATCTGAAGTAGTTGCTGCTGTTTTTTAGAGTGAGTCTTGGGTCACTTTAGAGTTGAAGCAAAAAGAATGCTGGAGTTGTGCCTTTGGAGGAAGATCAATGACGCCATCTAAGTTTCTTCATTGAATTTGGATCTCCCACTTTTGAAGGAGGATTGAAGATGTCATTTTGGTTTCTTCTTTTGGCTTGAAGTGAATAATTG
The DNA here is from genome assembly GCA_004024945.1 of Uropsilus gracilis. Classification (NCBI taxonomy): domain Eukaryota; kingdom Metazoa; phylum Chordata; class Mammalia; order Eulipotyphla; family Talpidae; genus Uropsilus; species Uropsilus gracilis. The sequence continues at coordinate 15,599 of PVHY01027449.1, forward strand.
TGCCTTTGGAAGAGGAGTGATGGCACCATCATAGTTTCTTCATTTGGCTTGAGGGTGGGACAGCCACCATCTTGTGGTAGCACATGACTGAAGAACCAACATAGCTTTTTTTGAACTAGAGACTAAACTGTGCAGTAAGATAACCAAAGGGGGGCTCCCGTGTATGCTCGGTGACTTTTGTCTATTTCATCCTCTTAGTGATGTAATGGGCTGTATCAAGAGGAGATAAAAATCTTGTTTTTTATCTCCTCTTAATGTTAGCTTGGTCTTGCTACCCATTACATAGGCTGGGATGAACCTGATGAGTGCCTTGGTTTAAAGAGCCAGCTGCTCCTATTTGTAAATTTAGATAAGTTCTCTGTTTTGCAGATGACTGGATGAAAAAAATGTGGTATATATATATATATATATATATACACAATGGAATATTACTCATCAATTAAAAATGACAAATTCAATGATTTCATAACAACATGGATGTATTTAGAAGAAATCATATTAGCAGAAACAAGCCATAAAGAAAAAGGTAGAAACCAAATGGTTTCACTAATATATGGGATATAGTGAAAAAAAATAAACAAAAGCCTTGAGGAAAGTCAAAACAAGCTAAGCACCAAAATGAAG
>PVHY01027450.1:0-16180 GCA_004024945.1 Uropsilus gracilis
TCCAATGGTTACTCCCTGTCCATACAGGACATACCTTCTGGAGTGCCTACTTAACTTATATGCCTTTAGGTGGGAGTGATAGGGGCAAAACATGGCCCCTGCTTTGGACTTAGCAGCTGAGTCACAGGTAGACACTGAACCCCAATTAGTGCAACTAGGACTTCTCTTTCCAAGAAATTCTAAAAGTAACACAGAGAGACAGAGAGAGACAAAACAAAACCCAACACTGATATTAGCCCTGGTCTGCTAAGGTCACGAAGAAGGTTTTACAATGGCTGAAGCCTTGCAAACAGGCTCACTGTGGCTACTATACCTGTGATCATATACCTGTGAGTATCTTGCCTTGGACTAGCCTGAGAATCAGAGGACATTGCCTCTTTGTTTTTTATAGAAGTTCTGAGTCAGTCATAGAGAAGAGTAACAATGGCAGAACATGGCAGAAAGAGATACTCATGTAGAGACTATAGAATAATTTTATGTGTTAACTTGACTAGAACACAGTACTCAGATATTTAGTCAAACACAATTCCAGCTGTTTTTTGAAGAGACTAACACTGAAATCAGTGGGGTGTGAATAACACAGAATACCTTCTATAATGAGAATGAACACTGTCTGATCAGTGCAAGGTCCTCCTATGTAAGAAAGAGGAATTCAAGTTTTCAGATTTGAACTGCAACTCTTCCTGTTGGCCTACCCTATAGATTTTGGAATTGTCAGCATCCCTGATTATGTTAGTCAACTTCTTATAATAAATTACACACACATATCACTAATTTTGTTTTTTTCTGGAGAAACCTGGCTGATTCATGCAGCACACTCAGAGTTGTGAGGGGCCATGGAAAGGAGACAGAGCTGAACTTTGGGCTGGGGGCCAGGCTTGGGCAGCTATGTTTGATTCAGGTCTGGCTGCTCTCCTGTTAGGGAGTGCTGTAAAGTATTCTTAGAGCCCTATAATAAAGGTGCTTAAATTAGAATCAATCTTATTTTTAACCTAATACGTGCGCAAAACAGAGTTCTTTCTGTGTTTTTAGATGCTTTTTAAAAAGTTAGCACAAAGATAAATTATAAACAAATACCTGTTACAAAACAGCTAAGGCTCACTCTATTTTGTGAGATTATTCCCTTAATAGTCCAAGTGACAACTAGGGTTTAGGGCCCTAGACAGCACTTCCCTCACCCTACCAAGGTTTTAAGCTCTTAGATTCCAAGCCAGAAGGAAAAGAACACAGATAGGACACTGGAGAACTTGTTGATGATTCCCCTGCTCCCACACTAACTGGCTCTGGGCCGGGGACAAAGGGCTTGAACTTTCTGTTTCCTAGTTCTACAAGTAACATGCGGTTATTAACAGCAATGGTACTATGGGGAGGGTGATGTGAGGAGTAAGTTGGTATCTGCTCTCTAACAGAGTCTGACACATAGTAAACACTCAGGAAATGTTCTTTATTAGCTGTATTTTATTCCTTCCTTATAAAACAATATAAATGATGGCTACTGACCAAGTTTGACAGCTGAGGAGTGAGGGCCTAGAGGGATTAAACAATTTGCCCAGTATCACAGAAGAACTAAGTAGCAAACCTTACATTTGAAAACAAGTTTGCGGCTACTGATTTGACTTTGGCAGGCACAAAGATCTCTCCATAAACCTTGCCTTCCATATTCCTCACATGGATCCCTTTGTTTTTGCTTCCCAATTTCATAAGGTAAAAGAGCACAAGATGATAAGACAAATGAAACTCTGCTGAGAGAGTGTGACAGAGATGTGGGGCAGCATGGATTAGCACAGGGAAGATGTCTAGTGGGTAGAGTTGAGAAAGTTGTGGCAAGATTTAGTAAGATGAAGAAAGAACTCATATCTCTGGCTCTTTCATACTCAAAAACAGTGGTGGACGAAGTAGTCTGAGATAGGAAGGCCTAGCAAGTGAGAATCTATATAGCAGATTTTAGAGAACTCAAACCCAAGTTCTGGGAGGATAGACTATCAGAGAGAAGAGAGGGAAACAACAGACAGGAAGCTGCTGATATAGCAGGGAGGAAATACCAAGGTCTGCTCATCAGTCACTGCTAGAACCAAGAACAGAGACCACAAGTAGGAGCAGACTGAGGACTGACAGGTTGAAAACCTGGGTTAGATGGGGAAGGAAGTGCAAAGAGGACCCAGAACACTGACCTGGGGAAATCAACAAGAAGGCCCTATATTGCTAGGACCTGTGTAGAAAAAGGGAAGAAATATGCTGCTTTTGCTCAAGTTATGAACAGTCAAATATTAACCCTAAGGCCAGGTATAAAAGGGTGAAAATGCTGAGTCAATCAATAATGACTATGTAATGAGTAACTAATACATACAAGGGAGCATACCAAAGTCAGCATGTAGAAATCTTACTCAGAGTTTCAGGGTCTAGAGTGGGAGTGGGAAAGAGTGGGTTAAGAGAAAACCAAGACCCCTAGAAGAGCAGGTGCAGGCATGCTTATGGTCCCCTTGTCCCTGGGTGGTTAGATATGGCTGGGTGGTCTTCATCTGTACAATGAGGACACAAAATTCAGCTATGAAAACAGAGGATGATGGCTGCCCCAAAAGAGTCAACTGCCAAAGAAGAGATTTCAGTTGTATATTTAATACCACAGGGTATTCATTGTTATGTCTTTCTCTTATCTCACTGCTACAGCTAGGACTTCTAGTATTAAGTTGAATAGTAATAGTGACAGTGTATATCACTGCCTTATGTCAGGTCTTAGTGGAAAGGCTTTTAGCTTTTCACTATTGAGAATGATGTCAACTGTCAGTTTGTCATATAGAAAAGGTATAAATGACACTGGAAAAAGGTATACATTACACTGGCATTCACAAATCTGAGACTTCATAAAAGTTCCAGATTGTATCTATCATAAACAGCACTCATATATGTATATATATATATGTATATTCATTTGTGAATATATTTATTCATGAATATATATATTCATTTAGCTGATCTTTAATAGTCGTTTACAACTCGGGGTGGGGGGAGAAAGGGTGGGAACATTTAGGGAGGGAAGGTGGTGGGTAAACCTGGTGATGACAAAGATGTGACATTTATATATAAATAAATTATTTTAAAAGGAAAAAAATAGCTGTTTAACTTAAACAATGCAAAGCAAGCAAGTCTAAAATAATGACAATAGTACACATCTATTTTAACTCAACCTATTCAAGATTCAATATTTATATTGTTACGGACACTTCAGAATCAATAAAGAGTGAAACAGCAAGTTCATTGGAGTTATCTTATTGACTTGGCCTCAGTTATATACCATAGGTTCTGGATGTTCTGGGCAGCTGGCTGAGCAGCAATAATTGTTACCTATTTAAAAACAGGCGAACCTAAACATGGAGTCAACAATAATACCAACCCAAACAAGTAAAATAGAACAAGAGAAAACTGCAAACCAATTTTTTTAACGCACACAGATGAAAAATACTGAGTAAAATCTTAACAAACCAAATCCAACAATGAATTAAAAGGATTATACACCATAACCAACTAGGATTCATACCAGGGACACAAAGATAGTTAAACATTCAAAAGTCAATCAACATAATTCACCACATCAACAAAAAGAAAGCTGAAAGCCATATGATCATATCAATAGATGTTGAGAAAGCATTTGATAATATCCAATATCCATTTCTCATGGAAACCCTTGATAAACTGGGGGTAAATGGAACATACGTCAAGATGATAAATATCACATATGACAAATCGACTATTTATATCATTTACAATGGTAAAAACTGCACAACTTTCCACTAAGACCTGATATAAGACAACAATGCCCACTGTCTATCTCTATACTCAACATAATTCTGGAAATCTTAGCTGGAGTAATCAGACAAGACATAAAAGGAATCTAAATTAGGAAAGAAGTAAAGTTATCACTATTTGCAGATGATGTGATTGTATACATAGAGGAAAGCCTATAAAAAACTTCATGGAAAAACTAATTAAAACAACAAACCAGTTCACCAAAGTGGGAAGTCACAAAATCAACATGCAAAAAAGCAGTTCTCTTGCTATATGTAAACAATAAAAAGTAGAAGAAAAAGAAATTATGGAAACCACTGTATTTATTAAAATCCTAGAAATAAACCTAACAAAGAAGGTGAAGAATGTGCACAAGAAAAACTGTAAAACATCATTAAAGAAAATAGAAAACAAAAAAAAGTTAAAAAATATCCACTGCCCATGGACAGGAAGAATCAACATTGTCAAAATAACTGTCCCACCCAAAGCAATAGAAGATTCAATAAATATGATGCCAATAAAATTTTCAATGTCATTCTTCAGAGAAATGGAACAAACATTACTGAAAGTCATATGGAACCATGAAAGACCCTAAGAGGCAAAACACTTCAGAATAAAAAGAGGGGGAGATGGTGGTATTACATTCTTAGGCTTCAACTATATTACATAAAGCCATAATACACAGAATAGTACAGTAATAGAACAAAAATAGACCAATGGAATAGAGAGCTCAGATTCATCCCTAGCAACAAGGAAAATAAAAAATATTAACAACTAGACTACATCAGATATAGGGAAAACAAACAAATGGACAAGAAAAATACAAAACTGCCAACAGAACTGAAGCACCGAGCACGAGAGAGAGTGGAGTAAAATCAGGGGAAGGGGAATGCACAAGAGATTAATTAGATGGTTTGCAGGAGATAGGGTGTGACAGAACCTCAGGGTAGATAACAATGTAGTGTGTGTGTGTGTGTGTGTGTGTGTGTGTGTATGTGTGTGTGCAATCAATTAAGAAATAAATGAAATGAGAACAAAAATAATGACTACACAAAAAAACTGCACAGTAGAAAAGAACATAACTAAAACTGAGACAACTTTGAAATGAGAGAAAATATTTGCATACTTGTATTTCTGACAAATGATTGATAGCCAAAATCTACAAAGAGTTCATACAACTTAACAAAAAAGAAAGAATCCAGTCAAAAAATAGGCAGAGGCACTTTTCCAAAGAAGAATATAGATCGCAAATAGGCACATGAAAAAGTTTCCATCGCTACTTATCATGAGGGAAATGCAAATAAAAATCACAATGAGAAACCACCTCACATGGAATACCTGTGAGAACTGCCCATGACAAACCAGATATACATGCCAGTAAGGATATGGAGAAAAAGGTACTCTAACACTGTTTGTGGGAAGGTAGACTGGTGCAGCCCCCATGGGAAGCAATGTTGGAGGTTCCTCAGAAGACTAAGAAAGCATCTGCCATACAAGCTATCAATCCCATTCCTAGCTATCTACCCCCCAAATATGAAAACTCTAACTTAAAAGGAAAACTATTCCCCTAGGATCATAGCAGTACTATTTATAGTAACAAGATATAACAATCAAATTCCCAAAAAGTAGATGAAGATATGGTATATATATATATAGCTGGAAGAGATTATGCTAAGTGATGTAAGTCAAAGATATATACCAAATGGTATCACTAATATGTGGAGTAGAGAGAAACCAAACTAAGAATCAGAGAAAGACAAACTTAAAAATTAACCCTTGAAAGCTGATACATAACTGAGGCATTCAGAGGGAGTAGTAGGTAGGGGAGGGAAGAACAAAGAAGAAAGGAAGCATGATGGACCTGGGGTGTTTGCAGGATGTTGCACTACATGACAGTATCCGTCTGATGAGGAGGATCCTAATGTTATCTCAGTCAAAAAGAAAAAAGAAAAAGATAATAAAAACAGAAGAAAACCTAGCAGAAATAGTTCAAATGTCACTGCTGGTAAGACTTATCTCCTGTTTTAAGATCTAAGTGTTTTCCAAGAAAATACATGACTCCCTTGAGTGGATTTTCATTTGAGCAAGGCCTGGCTGTGGTTGGTGGTATTAGGGTATTACTCCCTTTCTCCTGCCAAACATTCCCAGGTCACCCCTTTGCATTCAGACTGCTGTGTTTCCAGGAACACAAATGGATTCTCATATTATTCAAAGTAAATATAAACATCAAGTGAGTGTCAAAACACAAATGCAGTGCATGTCCTCAAAATTCTTCATTTTTCTCTGAGGTGGATTAATTATAAAACTAGTTTTCCCATTAAAACATTTAACAGTAAATTTGTTTTTCAAAAAAAAAATCAGGTTAATGCAACAGCATTCACTTAGGAGGCCTTAATTTTTGTGAATTGAACATAATCACTTAATTGGAGTAGTTCAAACCTGTTTATTTTCCATAGTCCTTAGAAAAAAATCTAAACTTTTGAAAGAATCTAAATATCCTAGTCTAGAATAAACTTCAAATTTTCCTATAGGGTCAATTAGTATTTTATCTGTTTAGGTAACAAAAATCACTTAGGGTTTTCTGATTTTATGTCTTTCAAACAAGGATTTGGAAATTGATTCTAAAGAAGAAACTTCTTTATAGTCTATTGAGGTTTCAAAAACATTACTACTCTGAAACTTAACTTGTTGATACTCAGTTGTTGCAAACACACTTTGTGACTTAACCCCTGTCAGTTGTGGCAAACACACTTTGTGACTTAACCCCTGTAGAGGATTCAGTACCTTCCTTATGTTTGAGGTGACCCACTGAATCCACGAGATCAATAACTACACACTTGTGAAAGTCCTTCTGCTGGGTCTCAGGTGTAAGAGTCAAATAACCAGGGCATTAATAAAGCAGATGTTTATGGAAATTTATACTAAGATCAAGTACTTAGTTAATGCTAACTTCATACTAAATATTTTCCATAAGGGGAAGGAAAATTATTTTATATATGAAAAATTTCACTCAGACTCATAATGATATATTTACTGCACAAATATAGGTCAAACATCATGACTGCATATCAAGTTATTAATAGCTATTTTCCTTCCCTAAATAACTCAGTCCAAAAGTTGGCATCTGTCCCAAATATTTGAGTAGTTCATTTGATCTCAAATTCACATGTGCATCTAGTTTCAGTGTCATGAATAAACTGAGGTTACTTTATTTTTAAAATATATGTGAACTCAGTCAAACAAATTCTTGCTTATGTCATAAATTATTCTGGGTGAATTTCTGTCTCCTATAAACTGAGCCAAGAAGAGATCAGATAGTAACCACTCTACTGGAGGTAAAGAAGAGAGGGAAAATTAACAGAGCAGTTTATTTTTTTACTTTTTTATTAAACTTGTTTATTACATTGCTGCTCAATATTTTATTTCTGTCCTCAGGTGTAGTCCCGAAAGTCTCCCACCACAAATCACCACTGATCTATTAGCAAGGTCCCTTGTGGCAGTTTAAACTGCCAGCCTCAAGCTAACTTCCTAACTACATCCTGCTTAGTCTATAGTGCCATCTAGTGTCTTTTTTAATTGCATATTAAAAGTTGTCACTTTTACTTTACTAAATTACTCTGACATCTTTTTTCTTTTATTTTTTTAAATTTGCATTGATTGCTTATATATACATACAAACACATATACACATATATATTACATCTTTGTTTATTCCGATAATCTCCCAGACTTTGACATCTTAAAGAAATGTTATCTGTACCAGACATTCAAAATAAATCATTACTATCCTTTGTTCATAAGCAGAATAAATATCTGTTACCACACAATGTTTATCCTTTCATTTTGGTAAGGCACATGCTCGAGCACAAATGATTGTGTAGAGTGGAACAGATTATTTTTACAGAGCTGTAACTCTAGAAGTGATAAAGTTTTAAATTAGAGCAAAATTCGCGCCTGAGAAGAAAACATAAATATATTGTATATATATATATATATATATATATATAGTATATTGTATTTGAGATTTGAGATTAAGAAATACATATTTTGGTCTCCAGGGTTTTCAGCACAGAGCTCTGAAAATTCTTTTCATTTTCTATGTAATAAGAATAATGAGGGCATCTTTTAGTATAGTATTTAGTTTATTTTTGTTGTTGTTCCTGATATAGCTCTAGAGCTAACACAACAGTGATAGAGTTTCTTTTGTTATTCATGACAAGCCCCATTCAAGGAAACCCGAGTTTATGTGAATGACTCTTGGAAAAGCCCTAGATAATCACATAATGGTAGCTGGTTATTAGAAGCAACAACTAGGTGATTAGAAAGTTACAACAGCCTCTCCCAGTCTCCTGAGAGAGGAAAACAGGAGGTTTAGTTAATAACCACTGATTTAATCAATCGTTTCTATGTAATGAAATATTTTTTAAAAACCCTCAAGTTCAGGTTTCAAGAGCTTCAAGGTTGGTAAACACCTTAAAGGTTTAGAGAATGGAGGATTTGGAGAAGGCAAGGAAGCCTCCATGCCTTGTCCTAAGCATCTTCCAGCTGGTTGTACCTAAGTAAAAGCTTTTATAATAAACTGGTAATCTACTTAGTAAACAGTTCCTGAGTTTTGAGGGCCCTGCAAGTGAAGGAATCAGGTCGTGTCAGAATTAAATTGAACTGTAGGATACCCAACTGGTGTTGAAAATTGGTTGGTATGGGAAAATATACCCACCCTCACCATACCACACAAACACATCTGGAATACAAAAGTATTCAGTGAGAACAGAAGAGCTTTCTTTACAGTAAAATGTAAAATTTCTTAACATCTGACAAGAATTAAAGGACTGCAGCAGTTGTAACCCTGGATTGTGTTCATTTCACAAGCTATTTTTTGATCTCTAAGCAGTTCAAACATTGCAAATAGAAGTTGAATTAAACTTCCACTGAAATATCTTTATGTGCACCAACACGCTTTTATTCTCATGTATTCCAATCATACACATCTAATTTTTAGTATGAAGTTGTTTAGATGTAAGAAAATCAGATATTACACTGCTACAGTATTCTTATCTATTCTTAGTCATGATAATTAGAGCCCTCAAATATAAAAACAAATCATGTACACGTAACTCCAAATACAAACAAAAAAGTAACCTCTAAATTATGTCTCACAAAAAAAAAAAAATCAATGATTTATTTCAGTGGCTACTAAAGACAGGCAGAATTTGAGGCAGAAATAAAACTGCTTAGAATTATTCCACCCAGCATGAGCATATAAACACATATACAGCATTTGTAGCCAACATTCAAAACTCCTGACTTTTTAGTGTTACAAGTTTATTTTCTCAATATTTGTGAAAAAGAGCAGCCTTTCCTTTCACAAACGATAGTAATCACCATTTTTAATGTCTATTAATTGAGGAAATGAATTATCAACAAACAGTTTAACAATCTAAGAATTTGTGTCAAGGTTTTTTTTTTTTAATTAGAACCACACACATTTGAGGAAGAGTCGTGTCTACACTTTGGGAACAGTGGCTGGGTTCCATCAGCATTTAGTATTTAAGTAGATGTCCACAATCCCACAAATCAAAAGGGTGAAATCATCACCAAAAGCATCATCAGGGTCAACTGATGACATAAAGATAGAAATAAAAATCATTGCATATATACTGAGTATAGCATTTAAACAAAGCTAAAATGAAAACAAGCCTTTCAATCTGAGGCCAGGCCAACTCTTTCCTTGCTTTCTATTTACAGATTGTACCTTATGATTTTTCTTGGCACGCCTTTTTCCTATTCCTAACCAAATGCAGGGTTGTAAGCTCTCAAAGACTACAAACAGCCAAGCATCTAGTTGCCTGAGAGTGCTGGGACTCCTTTTGTATTTCAGAACTCTATATGGGAACCTGCCACATGAAGTTACAGATCCAGGACCCTACCAGGCAGCTGTGTAAATAATATAAAGTATGTGGCCCACTGATACTCTGCTTTCATGAAATCTGTGACCTGCTCTCCCTGAAGCTACATCATATATATACATACACACACATATCTATAACACTTAAATATGTGCATCATGATTCTTTATGCATCTATATTTGCTTGAGAATCAAATAGTCACTCAGCTAAGAAGTGCTACAGACACTCTTACTGGATTAGTGACTATGTCACTATGCTAAGGGCGGAAAGATGAAAAGAATGCCCCTCCTTTTCCAGAGGAAGCTTCAGTGTCTTTTACCCAAAAGGTCACTGGATTTGCAGAGGAACAAGAATCATTCCTGCCATGTTCTAACTTTGGTGAGATTGCTGCAGATATTCTGACTTCCCTTTATCTCTGGTCTCCAAGTTCCCAGGATGCCTGCCAAGGAATTTGGAGCTCCCTCGAGTTTTTTCCTATTTTCCTCATCCATGAGGGTTTACAATGGATGAAGAAAACTGAGTATTTCAGGAGTGAATTGCTAAAATCATCTCTTTTTCAAGGAAGAGGTTTATACTGAAAGGAAAGGATTACTACACTTCCAAAACATTGAAACTGAAGCACTATAGAGGTGCAATAGTAGGACAAAGGACAAGTGCCAAGGTAAAGGATTGGTCATTGTGTATACATTGTCACTGTGTGCAAAATTGCAAAACCATGCAAACTCAATGAATAACAACAATGTTGTATTTAATAAAACATTCTATGGCCATACCACCCTGAATGTGCCCAGTCTTGTCAGTATTTAATAAAACATGGGACACAAAGAGTGTCTAAGGGTAAGTGGCCTGGTATCTCAACCCAGACACTATTCACAGTTATGCAGCAGTTCCAAATAAAGGGCCACTTGTTCAAGGTGGCACTGCCCCATCAATGAGGGTCTGGAGCTCATGGCATACCATCAAGCAGTGGGTCATGATTAAGTAATTGAGGCAGGAGGTACTCACAGGTGGGGGCTGCTGAGATGACACCACAGCAGCCCAATCAACAGTCTAAAGACAAGGCTAGACAATATCAGGTGCTAGACCAGAAAGCAAAGGAGGCATTACTGTTGGAAGGTGCTGCCAAATAATCAGAAGCAGCAGACAGCTCTCAGAGGTGACCTGGACACTGAATACTAGTCACCTGTCAACAACGCTGGATAGCACTAGCAGTAGTGCCAGCCATCACCAGTTAACAGCAGTTTCAGATTCACTTATGTTCCAGTTCTTTGTGAGTTGTTGGCCTATACCAGTAACAAAAAGCTCTGAGACATCAGGCTGATCTACTGTGCTCTCCTTTCAGGCTATATCAGAGGTAGGGCCAGAGGCAGGTATGGGGACCAGGTCTCTGTGAAGGTCTCCAGTTTTTCTTTTTACTTCAAAGGTGTCTGCTTCTTTGAAAGCTGACCCTTCTTCTTTTTTCAAATACCAGAACGGATGTTGAGCTGGCTCATACCCTGCATCAATAACCTCTGTCAGGGTTCCCCAACCTACTGATTGACCTTTTCAGTCCTAAGTGAACAACCGGACAATTTAGCACCAATCAGTACATTCTTGATTTTCAACATGAACACTTAACTAATGCACTAGGCTTGAACCTAGTTGGTTCAGTTAGCCCACAATTGATTGGTCCACCCTACTACCTAGCCATCAAACATAAAAGGGGACATCTGGTGACTGAACAGACCTGATCTGCCCTGACTTCAGGGTAGGCTTACAGAATGGCAGGCTCCAAGGGGCCACACAGCCAGAGCTGGCCTCAGAGGGGTCAAAGGCACTTGGCACCTGGCACCCGGCAGGGCTGGAGATGCCAACACAGTGGGTGGGGATGGTAGAAGCAACACTACAGGATAGGCTCTGCGGGGAGCCCATCATATTGGCCCAGGACACCAAAGGCCTCTCTACTGCCTGCAGCTCTAGGGAATTGTGCAGCACCTGACCCAGGGGTCCCATGCTGCTCCCTGCACAGGGCAACCTATCACTGCAGTGCCAGAGGAGCTTCAGGCCCTGGTATGATGCAACAGGGTAACCATATATTGGTCCAGTTTTTGCAGCAGCATTTGTGGAAGAGGCTGTCCTTGATCCAATGTATTTTTTTGCTCCTTTGTCAAAGATTAGTTGTTCATATGTGTGTGATTTTACTTCTGGGCTCCCGATTCTGATCCATTGGTCTGATTGTCTGTTTTTTGTACCAGTACTGTTTTATTATTCTTATAAATCAGCGTTATAAAAATTTCCTTATTTATTTTTTGATTGCATGTATATATAAACATGCATAAATATTACATCTTTGTTTATCCCAATATTCTCCCATCACCTTATCACCTATGTACCTTCTTTATCCCTTGTACCCTCCCTCTCCTCCTCCCCCAATTTTTCTCTCCTCCCCCTCATTTGATCTATGCTTCAGTTCTGCTGGCAGTTTTGAATTTTTCTTGACTGTTTTCTCTGAATCCCTCATGTAAGTGAGACCATCCCATATTTCTCTTTTACTTTCTGGCAAATTTTCGCTAAGATGATTCCATCTAGCTGCAAATGACAGAGGTTTGTCTTCTTCGATTGATGCATAATATTCCATTGAGTAAATATACCACATCTTTTTCATCCATTCATCTATTTGGGGGTTTTTGGGTGTTTTTCCTAATGTTGGCAATTGTAAATAGTGCTGTAATAAATATCTGAGCACAGATGTTCTTTTTTATTAGTTACTTTGTATCTTTTGGGTAGGTTCCCAATATTGGGATTGCTGGGTCGAATGGTAGTTCCACTTTCAGTTGTTTGAGGGTTCTCCACAAAGCCTTCTAGTGGCTGGACTAGTTTGCACTACCACCAGCAGTGTAAGAGTGTCCCTTTTTCTCCACATCCATGCCAATACTTGTTCATTTTTCTTTTTTTAGATGGGCCATTCTTACCAGTGTAAGATGGTATCTCAGCGTGGTTTTGATTTGTATTTCTCTGATTACTAGTGATGTAGAGCACTCTTTCATATGCCTATTGGTCATCTGTATTTCCTCTTTGGGTAAGAGTCTTTTTAGTTCTCCCCATTTTTTAACTGGGCTTTTTGCTTTGTTAAGTTGTGTCAGTTCTTTGTGGATCATTGTTATCAGACCCTTATTGCTTGTATGGATGGCAAAAATTTTCTGAGTTGGTTGTGTTTCTTTTTGTTTTGGTTAGTGTCTCTTTTGCTGTGTAGAAGCTTTTTTTAGTTTTATGTAGTTTTATCTATTTATTTTTTCTTTCATCTTTTTTTGCCAAGCTGAAGATGTGTCCAAAAACGGATTTTTGTAGTGTGATTCATGGAGGGTTTTGCCCAGGTTTTCCTCTATGTATTTTATGGTTTAGGTTTTAGACCCATCTCTTATCCATTTTGAGTTGATTTTTGTACAAGGTGTGAGGGAGTTGTCCTGGTCCAATTTTTGCATGTCTTGATCCAGTTTTCCCAACACCATTTATTGAAAGGCTGCCCTTGTTCCAATGTATGTTTTTGCCCCATGTCAAAGATTAGTTGGCCATACATGTGTAGCTTTATTTCTGGGTACTGAATTCTGTTCCTTTGGTCTGCTTTTGTACCAATACCATACTGTTTTAATTACTATCTAAGGCTACATAGCATAATTTGAAGTCTGGAATAGTAATATCTCTGTTCTCTGTTTTTTCTGTCAAGAGGCTTTTTAATATTGGAGATCTTTTGTTATTACATATGAGTTTCATTAATTTTTGTTCTATCTCTTTAAAGAATGTCATTGGGATTTTTACTGGCATTGCACAGATTCTGTAGATTGCTTTTGGTAGAATAGCCATTTTTAACTCTTCCAATCCATGAACAGCGGATGTATTCCCAATTTTTTATGTCTTCTTCCAAAGCTTTAAAAAGACTGTGGAGGGTAGATGTTTCAAATTTTAAAAACAGAGAACAAACAGTTGGAACACTACTGCACTTTGATAAACTTTACAGCATCACCAGTTCTCCCATGCATGGCAGAACTTAGTGCAGTCCTGAGTTTCAGGGAGCAAACTACTGTCAGGGAAGATGCTGGGTGATCTGAAAACTCTCCTCGCCACTACTCACACAGCAGAAGTAAACAAAGGAACCACATCTTCTTTCTACATCATAAATATTTCAGAACTCAAAGGGGTCTTAGAAGTTCAGTGGCACAAAACTTCACATCTCACACTTAGATAAGCAAGGTCCAAATACCTTAGAGGGCCTGGCATCTAAGCTGCATAACCAAAATCAATATGATAGCCATGAATAACTATAATTATTAGCTACTTACCTTTGACACCACAGTTCAGTTTAAATCTCAAAATAACACCAACGCAGGCATTATTATACCTACTTAGCAGTGAAACAATCTCATGGGATCTATGGGGTCAAGATCCCATAGCTAGACTTTCGCTGTAGGTGAGACTTCTGGGAGCACTCCCAGGCCTCTGATCGACCGTTCCCGGATTGTGCGTGCGGAAGACCCTACGGCGGGCTCCCCCCGGGGTGGGGGTGGAGAGTTCCTAGCTGTGAGCCAGAGGGACTGTTAGCGCCTCCCACAATCGGCAGGGCTTCTGAAGGAGACTTTCGCTGTAGGTGAGACTTCTGGGGGCACTCCCAGGCCTCTGATCGACCCTTCCCGGATTGTGCACGCGGAAGATCCTATGCCGGGCTCCCCCCGGGGTGAGGGTGGAGAGTTCCTAGCTGTGAGCCAGAGGGACTGTTAGCGCCTCCCACAATCGGCAGGGCTTCTGAAGGAGACTTTTGCTGTAGGTGAGACTTCTGGGGGCACTCCCAGGCCTCTGATCGACCCTTCCCGGATAGAAATCCCAACAAGAATTACAATACTAGATAGAGAGTACAAAAGTAAAGGACAGAACACATAGCCCAGAAACAAAGGGAAGGAATCAAAACCCAAAAACAGCCAACCAAAGCAAGAAAACATCCTAGCACAAAAGGCAGAAATCACTGCAGATTAATATTCTTCAACATGCCAATCAATACTCGAGCAGTCGTTGCACAATATGTGGAGCAAACCCGAAGAGAAAACACAGGAAGAAAGAAAAATACAAATATTCAAATGAGCCCAAAGGGACATAATCCATCTCCAAAGGACAGACAGACTCTAGAAAACAACATAGATGAAATCGAAGAAATGCCCTTTATGTCAGATAAAGAATTTAGACACATAATGATAAAAACAATAAATGAGCTAAGAGGAGAAGTAGAAAAATTTAAAAAGGAACTTAGCAAAATGAACATCATCATTGGCGAACAGAAGAACGAGACTGAAACCCTAAATAAGAAAATGAAGGAGATGCAGCACATAAGAAGAGTGATAGAAGACATCAAAAATACTGGGAAAAGCCATGAAAGCAGACTAGAAGAAATTGAAGAACGAATCAGCACACTGGAGGATACAGAAGTAGAGAGAACTAAGAGAGAAAAAGAGAGTGATAAACAAAATAAGAAGATAGTGTAAAAAATCAGAGATCTGTCAGATACTTTAAAGAAAGGAAATATAAGAGTAATCGGAATCCCAGAAGGAGAAGAGAAAGACATAGGAAATGATAGGCTTTTTAAAGCAATAATAGAAGAGAACTTCCCAAACTTGAAGAATGAAATGAAAATAGACATACAGGAAGCAAAAAGAACACCAAACTACTTCAATGAAAGTAAAACCACAGCAAGACACATAATTGTAAAATTCCCAAGAATTCAAGATAAAAAAAAAATAATGATGACTAGAGAGAGGAAACAGATAACCTACAAAGGAAAACCCATTAGACTGACCTCAGATTTCTCTGAAGAGACACTCCAGGCAAGAAGAGAATGGAGCCTCATACTCAAAAAACTCCAAGACAAAAAGTGCCAGCCAAGAATACTCTACCCTGCAAGCTGTCCTTCCAGTATGAAGGAAAAATTAGAACCTTCTCAGACAAACAAAGTCTCCAAAAATTTGCTACCACCAAACCCCCACTCCAAGAAATATTGGAAGAAGCCCTAGGACCAAAACTCTCAGACGAATAAATAGAATATACATAAAAGAAAATCAAAGCAGAACCTCAAAATGACCTATAGAAAACCAATACTAGAACCCCACACATCAATAGTCACTCTAAATGTCAATGGTCTAAACTCATCAATCAAAAGACGCAGAGTTGCAGACTGGATCAAAAGAGAGAACCCAACATTCTGCTGTCTCCAGGAAACACATCTAATCCCTAAAGATAAGCATAGACTGAAAGTGAAAGGATGGAAAACATTTCTACAAGCAAATGGTCCCAAGAAAAAGGCAGGGGTAGCCATTCTTATAGCAGATAAAGCAGATTTCAGAATAAAAAGAGTGACAAAGGATAAAGACGGACACTACTTAATGGTACGTGCTTCAACTCACCAAAAGGACTTAACAATTATCAATATATAGTCACCAAATGAGGGAGCACCAAGATTCATAAGACAGCT
>PVHY01027451.1:0-16245 GCA_004024945.1 Uropsilus gracilis
AAAAGATTCGGAGCACTCAGTGATCAACCTAAGACAGGGCTTGCAAATAGCCGCATTTGTTTGTCTTCATGACTGGTCAGACACTGAAGGGGTTCTGAACAAACTGAGACAGGCATAGTAGTGATGGGTAGCAGAGAGTTAGGACTTGGTCTCACATTAAGCACTACCAAAGTAAGCAGTGTCTCCTCCCATAATGGCACAGGCAGCTTCCTCCTCCCAAGGAAAACAAACGGATTGCAGCTCCTGCCTGTTAGATAACCCAGCACATGTGCTCGTAAATTTAATGTATGTGTAAATATGTCTGCCATATTTTACCTCTGCTTGGTTTTGGAATAAGGATGCAAATGTGTAATCTGAGCTTCACAAAATGATATAAAGAGACCTGCAAATGAGCAGTTGGGGCGCTGAGTCTCCCTTGACACAGTAACCCTCAGTTGAACTTTCCTAATAAAATACTTGTTTATCTTCCTGTGTCTGGGGTGTTTGTGATGAGCCGTGTTTGATTCAGGGCCTAACATTTGGAGGTTCCACTGAGATCCATACATCTCAGCTACTGTGGCCGGCACAACCCCCTATCTTTCTCTTGACAATGAAAGTGGTGTGTGGGTGTGTGTGTGTGCGTGCCTATGACAGTAACTGTTTTGGCCCCAAGGCTTCAGCTATGGGGTCTGAGTGGTTTCTAACCCTCAATTCCTTAAAATCCATGAAGGCTTATGGAGATTTTTCCCTGAGAGACAAAACCATCCCAGGGATTTGGACTGGGTCTCCCATGCTAAGGAATTTTTAATACTCTTTTGGGGGTAAAGCCTGGCAAACATCAGTGTTGCCTATCCCACTCACTGTCCCCTTTCCTGGAATCTGTGATCTTGGAACTTTCTTTTCCCTCTCCTCCCTCTGGTATGAAGAACTGACCAAAATTTTGAGGTGATGTGAAAAAGGGCCCCCGCACATGAAAGCACCTGATTTTAGGTTCTGGGTGAGTAAGTTGCAGACTGCATTGTAGGTTTTGTTAAAGCATCCTTTTTTGCTGAGCCCTCTTATGGTTACACTGGATGCAGCTGTGCTTCCCAGAGGGCAGGGTGCTCAGAGATGTTTGTGTCAGCCCTTGGATGTATTAGGGTGTCCCAATACAAAAGGTAAAATTTAGATTGTCTCCTGCTTCTGTTTTAGTTTTGGCTGTCTTATTTGTTGTATTTGTTTGTTTTAGGTTTTGTCCTTTGTTGTTTTGTGTTTGATTTTTAATAACAGCAACATGGGACAGAAAATATCACTTCTGGATGCTCCATTTAACTGTGTTTCTGGACATTCTAAGTTCTTCCAGGAAAAAAGCCATCTGGAAAATAAGGTTAAGGTGGTTTCCTTAAAGTGTTAACCCTATGCCTTCCAGGTTGCCAGCTGTATGAACCATATTCAGTTCCTGCCTCTGTTTTCATTGGTCTTTGGTGAGGCAGGGCAGGGGGCCTGGGCGCTGGTCAGGATGACTCCCTAGCAGCTGCCAGGTGATTCCACCTGGGAACTCATCCATGCCTGATTCCAGCACCTCCTCTTGCTCTCACCCATCAAATTTAATCATTACACTTTTGTTCTGCTCCCCAGGTTTTCGATCTTTTGGCCTCTGGTTTAGGGATTCTTGCTGTTTACTTCAGTTTTGGCTTTCAGGTTTGGCAATTGTGACTGCTGATTTAAGAAGCCTTGCTTTGATCTGATCTGTCTCAGAGCTCTGTCTGGGTATTTTGGTCTTGTTTGGTTTGTTTTAGGGCTCTGATTAAAATGGGGGTTGATATAGCCCCCATTCCTGGCATCAGACTCTTGGGATGTATTCTTGCAAACTGGTTTAAGTTATGTTTATGACCCCAGAAACACATTGATACAGTACTGTGATATTATTTGGCTTATATATGTACTGGGGTCTGAGGAAATGACCTCTTAATGTCACTCCAACCTATCTCATTGCTTTACAATTAATTTTATATTGTAAAACTTCGAAAAGTTTGCAGACTCTTTAAATAAGTAAACAACAACAACAACAACAACAGGCAAGCACTGGTGCCAGGGAGGGTAAAGTAGCCATTTGAAAATGTGTTTAGCGACATTCAAGTATTATTACTGTTCTAAAAATCTCTTTGTGATTGGTTTTCCTCCTGTTTCTCACATTCTGCACTCCCAGGGCAGTTGTGTTTGGATTCACAGCTCTTGTCTCAGTTTCTCTACTTTTTGCCTTGGGTTTGGGTCTTGTTTGTCTCTTAAAATTTACTGTTTTTGTGCTACCCTTGCTAAGTGTTGCTGTTCATATCTTCAGAAAAAAATGTTTTGGTTAGCCCTCTGAGATTTACTGCCCTGTCTCTCCTGTGTACCAGAGTGCACTATCTGTGCTGACCCATGTGCCCTAGTACTCAGTAACTTACCTTTAAGCTTTTATGGCGCTGCACATCAGGACTTGGTTTTAAAAAAATATCCATTAATGATTTTTTTTTAATTGGGTTTAGACAAGGTAGATGCTACCAAAAAGACAGAGTTGCAGCTCGCAATCCCAGCACTGCCAAATGAAAGCCCTGCTTCTGTTTATTCTGGGTGAAGAAAAAATTCATTAATTAATTAAAAAGAGGTTTAAAATGGTGTTCCCATCGTAATATAACAAAGTACTCATTTTACTGTGAGTGCTGCCCAACCCCTGTAGGGCAATACCCACCAAGAATATTTGCCCTGGGTGTAAAAAGTGCTTCCATTATAGCAAAAGAAAAGGAAAACTACTTTATTGCCCAGTCATATCAGGAAGCACACCCATGCTGGGATCAGGAATTGCCTAATGCTCTATTGAGGCTGAGGTTAGCTCCCGAATGCAGGTTTAGTTTAAGACCTTATAAAATAATCTACGGACAACCATTGCAGAGTAAATTCAGACTCAAGCCAGAACCCCTATATGGGCACTATGAAGTACAGGTATTGATAGCATTAGCTGTGCTTAAAAAAAAGAAAAAAAACAAAAACTTTTGTTTTTTTTTAAATGGCTTACATAGGATAAGGCGACTTTTTGTGGCAAACCTCAGGTGGGAAACAGGAAATCTCTCACTTAGAGGGTGTGTAGAGGAAATTTAGAGTCTTTGATTTTTTTATAAAAATAAAAGAGAGAGAGAGAGCTAAAAAGGAAAGGATCAGAAACAGGAGAGAAAGACATGAAAATGGCAGGCAGGTAAAGAGTAGCACCAATGACCAGGCTGGGCAGAAGCCCCCGGGAAGAGTGAGCTGGTGGTAGCAAGGAGCCATGGTGGCCAGCAGAAAAGTAGCTGGTGTGAAGAGTTTGGCACTGCAACAAGGTGGCATAGTAAACTAGTACCTGGAGATGGCCAGATCTGGAAAGCTAATTTGTGCAAAAGCAACTTAAAAAAAAATTGAAGAGACTTGTAGAAGCAGAGCAGCTCCGAATGCTGAGAGAGAGTAGGCAAAAAGAAGATATAGCAAACCCCGTCTTGAACTGCATTTCACTGGCAATTGCTAGGAGTGGGTGGTGCACAGGCGATATTTAAATGTGGCTTGTTGATTAGAGGCTTCTGCCCTTCTGCACCCAATTTCAATACATTTGTTAAAATTCTGCTCTTTTGAGTTCCTGTACATTCATTCAAACTGAATTATTAGATTCTACTAAAAACCTGAAAAACAAAAACACCATCAGCTCAGTTAGCTAAAGGCATAGACTATCCTGTGGGAACTACACCTGGGGACCCCAAAAGCAGTCAAGCTTGCTGTAATCAAGACTTAAATCCACCATACTAAAGTGGAAAGGCACAAAAAAAAAAACATAAAAAGAGATCAATTTCAAGAGAGTAAAAAGACTTAAAGTTAATTCTAAGAAAAAAAAAGACAATAATATTTATCCTTATGCTAATGACTTGTTCTTATCCCTCCAGGGGACAGTGTGCCATTCAGATAGGATAAAAAGTTTTGGATGTAGTTGGTAAAACATGTTCTGTATGTCTCTGAGTTTTGCCTTGTAGATGGAACTTACGTTGACTAGATCTTGATATCATGCCTAGTGGGATGATACTCCCCTGGAGGACCTGTAAAGTCATACTTTGCTTCATTATTTAAACAAGCCTTTTGAAACAGGAGGACTTTTTGACTTTGAAACACATACAGACCTGCTTTTTTTAATAAGCAGGCTACAAGCAGTTACATTGGCATTTACCTTTAAGTAGCAACTCCTATTTGCCTGCTTCTCTTGACTTGAAGCAGTCTCTAAACAGTTTACATAAACAATTGTTTTTAACTTAAGTAGACACACCTGTGATGCTTGCTTCTCTTTTTAGGATGCAGGCTGCAAGCTGGCTGTTTACCTTTAACCTTTACCTTAACTTTGAGCACTTCACTACTGTACTTGCCTACTATTGATGTGCAAACATAAGCTACCAGCTTCTCTCTGCTTTTTTTTCTTTCTTAGACCTAAAAAGAAAAACTTAAAAGCACAGTTTAAAATCTTTTTTTTACTATTTCTAGCCTCTTTAACTAAAATACTAAACTAATTCAAGACTATTAATTTAACTAACAAAGTGGTTTTCTAATTATTTTAATAACTACATAAGAAACATGCAAGGAAAACTCTGATTACTTTAACATTGTCTGAAACCTTTTTCAGCATTGTCTAAAGAGCTTTCCCCAGATTACCCAGAAATTTTCATTTTCAGTCCTGATCATCTCACCAATTTTAGCCAGAGTTCCTCCCCATGTGTTTAAAGACTCTTGGGGTCGGGGGGGGGGAGGGTGCTCCTTTGGCTTGATCCTCCTGATAGTGGGTATATGGAACACTTTATACCTTCCTGAATTAAACACAATACAGGCCTGCTTCTCTCTATGAAGCAGGCTATAAACAGGCTATTTACTTTTACCTTGAGGTCACCACACCTAGGCCTGCCTCTCTCCCTAGGAAGCAGGCTACAAAGCCATGCACATTAACAATTGCCTATATCTTCTATACTAGATACACCTATCTGCCTAATTCTCTACAAAGCAGGCTATACACTCTTCATTAGCATTTACACTGATCACCTTTACCATTGATATGCAAAAGCCAGCCAGCTGCTCTCTGCTTTCAGCTCCAAAAACTGCAGGAAAAAAAAACTTAAAAGCACAGTTTAAACTTTTGTGGGTTCTTTTCACCATCCCCAGCCTTTTCAACCAAAATACCAAACCAATGCAAGACTATTAGTGCAGACTAATTTAACTAAAGTGATTTTTTAAATTATCCTAATAGTTACACAAGAAACATGTAAGGAAAACTGCGATTTTGTTAACATTGTCCAAAACCTTTCGCAGCATTGCCCAAAGTCTTTTCCAGATTGCCCAAAAACCCTTAATCTCTCAGTCCTGATCATCTCACCAATGTCAGCCAGTCAGAGTTCCTCTCCACGTGTTTGAAGACATCTTTCTTTGGGGCGCTCCTTTGGTGTGCTCCAGCCTGTCTTCCACGCTGCCTTCTCCTTGTCGTCTTCAGGTAGCAGGAACCTCATTGTACCGGACCCAGCCAAGTTCACTTTCTTTTCAGGCCTAACGTTTGCATGGTCTCTCACAGACACAAGTTAAACTCAGAAAAACAAACTCCAAAACGGAGTTTAAATCTGCAAACTCCTTAAGTGCATTCAGCACACATGCTGCCAGCCTGGGCCAGCCATGGTTGTAGGCCCCTGATGGCTGCATGGCCAAGCTCACATGGATCACATCTTTACTCTACAAGATGGCCGATTCCCATCTCTCTGCCACTGAATCTCTCTATCGGATCTCCATATTGCCTCTCCATCCAAATTTGAATCCTTCTCTTTGTTTCCGCACCCTATAAATATCCTGATTTCCCACCTTCCAGGAAACCTGTTTCACCTTGACTATTTCACATCTTTCTCCCACTGCATCTCCCTGAAGGGAAATTCCAACTAAGGTCATTCTTACATTTTATCATATCCTTGAAATCTGCAATTAAACAGGATACAATGGGGGGAGGGGTAGCACACCCTATCACTCCTTGTCTTCCAGCTCTCTTTTCCTTGTCATTTTCAGGTAGCAGTATCTTTATGGTACTGGACCCAGCCAAGTTCACTTTCTTGTCAGGCCTGTCTTTTACACTGCCTCTCGCAGACACAAGTTAAACTTAGCATAACAAACTCCAACACGGAGTTTAAATCTGCAAACATTTTAAATGCTGTTAGCACACATGCTACTAGTCCAGGTCAGCCAAGGGTTGCTGGTCCCCAGGCCCTGGTCAAGTTCACATGGCTCACATCTTTACTCTGCAAGTTGACCGATACCCATCTCTCCTCCATTGAAACTCTCTCTCAATACGATCTCCATATTGGCCTCTGATCCCTCTCTTTGTTTTCACACTCTTTATATATCCTGATTTCCCGCCTTCCAGGAACCACCTCTGGATCATTCCACTTCTTCCTGCCTCCTGCATCTCCTGAAGGGAAATCCTAACTAAGGTCATTCTCACATTTTAGCATACCTGTCTTTGAAATCTGCAATCTTAAACAGGAGAAAATGGGGTAGGTGTGTAGCGCACCCTATCATTCACAATGGCTGACTTTAATAGGGGGCATGTCGTAAGTTAAAAAAAAATGTTCATGTTAAATTGGTAAAGGTGTCACATGCCAAAGAATATGTTTCTTTCTCAGTATGTAAGCAGAAGTTGCTAGAAACTGAATGAAAAAAATGACATGACCCTGTTCATATGAAATGTGTTTACTTCTGTCTTACCCTCTTAGGATCCTAACTGGATAAAGGTAGGAGACTCTAGACCTTTTCTCCAAAAATGAGAAATTAAAAAATTTACAAAAACTAGAAGATTTAAGGAACAGCTTTCATCTGAGATAGTTCAGATGGCCCAAAAACTATTTACTTGAAGAAAAACCCACTCCAAAAAGAAAAAATTGACTAAAAAGATGGTCAAAATAACTGCAAAATAAAAGGGATATGTATGCTATTGTAAAGTTACAAAAAGTATTGTATATATTGCAGGAAAGACTGTATATGTCAGTCAGCGAAAAAAACTTAAGTAAACTGTAAAGCAAGGAGAGGAGAGAGAGAGAAGGGAGTTTGAAGGGAGAGAGAGAAGGGAGAGATAAGAGAGAAGAGAGATAAGAAAAAGAGACAGAGAGATAAGAGAGAAGAGAGAGATAAGAAAAAGAGAAGGGAGAGAGAAGAAGAAAGAGAGAGCATTTACTTGGAATAGGAGAGTTAAGTGAGTCATGCAGAGGAAACCGATCAAAACAAAAAAAAAATGATGACCAGAAAAATAAAAAGAGGGTCCTTAAAAGTGGCTGGAATTTGGAGCCAGAAAAATGTCAGATGTGGCCAAAAGGCAACAAAGTCCGTACAAACCCAGGACTGCTTAAACTTAATGGCATATGAGACTTAGGATCCAACATCTGCTTCAGAGACTAGTCCTGCCAAGCCTTTGTACTCCAGCACAGGGGCCAGCCAGGACTCCCCTGGGAAGGGTCCAAAAGCCAAACAGCAGATCTTTGAAACTATTAAGGCAGCTCTAACTAAGACCTCTGATGCCAATAGGCCATCCCATCTCTATGTGGATGAAAACAAGGACATAAGTAAGAAAGTGTTGACCTCTCAAAAAGATTGGACTATGTTGCAACTGGATGCTCTGCTTGTCTCTGGGTGATTGCAGGATGTTGGAGCAAGACCTGTGCATCATAAAACCCTATGTGATTGAGTCTTTTCTTAGGAACACTTCTCAGGGTGGCTCTCAGGGTGGCCCACATCACTCATTGCCTGGGCCATCCAGCCCCTCTTCAGGAGTCAAGTATGAGGGACTGTGGTGATTACCTTGGAATGAACTGTTTAGGTACAACCTTAGGCCATGGTATGTTGACACAGAGGGTTAAACTCATACCTTTGGCCCAGGTCTCAGATAATAGGAAAAAATAAACTGCCAATATTCATGGTGAGAGCAAGTATGTCTTTAAGATCATGTATGTTTATAGAATGCTCTATGGGACTGTTAACATCAGGGAGACAGGACCTTAAAAAGGAAAAAAGTCCAGGGCCTACTAAAAGCCATCCTGCTGCTTGTAAAGCAGCCTTAAGACCACGGGGGCCAATGGAAATTTTGCCAGCCCTGCCTCTACCATAAACACACCTGCCTATTCTGCCCTACAACTCTATGGAAGGTTTCCGAATGGCCAGCATGGACACAGAGATGGACACATACAAATGGCACAAAAGGATCAGAGGATCCTATGGCCAGAGACACTGGAGGATGCTAATCCATCTGATCTAAAAAGCACCACCTGAAAACTACAAGGTTATATATAAAAGGACTCTGTCAACTTGTATGTGGCTCATGCACATGTAAACCAAGTGGTATATTCTAGAGGCCCCAGAGTTAGGTACAGAGGAGCCCATGGAAAATGGACTTTGCTAAAGTCAAACCAGGTTTCAGAGGTATTGCCATTGATTAAGTTTTGCAAATATTTTTCTGAGATAGGTAGAGGCTTTTCCTACCCAAAATGAGATGGCTCAGATAACTGTTAAAATGTTAATCCAAACGATATTTCATTTCAGCTTACCAACTGCTATTGGTTCTGGAAATGGCCTGGCTTTCATAGCCCAAATAATGAACTCAGTATCCCAGCATTGCAAATTAAGTAGAGTTTGCATTATGCTTACCAACCACAAAGGTGGGGCAGGGGAAAAATTAATAAATCGCACTTTTATGATATTGGTTAAATTGCTGATACAGACTGGCAGAAAAACATAAAGGAGTCTTCTTTCCTTTGTGCTCTTGCAAGTAAGATGTAGACATTATGTTCATGGTTTTATCCCCTTTAAAATCCTGTTTGGAAATCACCCTTCCTCCCTAAGTTGCAGACTAAGGACATGGCTGTTAATCATTCCCTTCATTAGCCCCTTCAGGCATTACAACTTGGACTCATCCAATTGTCTGGGAGGTTTTTGGAGACTCCAGCAAGCCTGGTGACAATCCTCCTCACCCTCACCTGGGTGACTAGTGTGAACTGGTCCTCCAACAGGCTGCGCAGTCTTCATAGTAAAAAAAAATAAAGACTCTCTGTGGCAGCAGCAGTGGGGACTGGAGAATGGACTCTGAGAGCAAAGAGGGAGAGGGATAGAGAGAGGGGAAAGGAAGTGCCATTTCACAGCACCAGGTGGGAGAGCTGGTAAGCAATTCCAATCTGGGTTGTGAGGTGCTAAAAGCCTCCATGGATTATGTGGCCTCTGTCTTCTTAACATTGCAGAGTGGTGGTCCTCTGGGTACATGCCCATTGCTTCTGAAGAGTCAATGAGTGGATAAGTTGAATCAAAAGTTAAAAAAAATTTTTTTATGGGTAGTCAAACAACCTATTAAGATCCTGGAGCACTTAGATGTCCCAGAGGATTCGGTCTGATGACCTCATCTTCTCCCAAAAATAGCTGGGTTGGAAATGATGGGAAGCAGAGAGTTTGGACTGGGTCTCACATTAAGCACCACCAACGTAAGACGTGTCTCCTCCTCTAATGGCACAGGCAGCTCCCTCCTCCTAAAGAAAATAAACAGCAGCTCCTGCCTGGTATATAACCCAAATTTGTGCTTGTAAATTTAATATATGTGTCTAAATATGTCTGCCAAGTTTTACCTCTGCTTGGTTTTGGAATAAGCATGCACATGTGTAACCTGAGCTTTGCAAAATGATATAAAAAGACCTACAAATGAGCAGTTGGGGTGATGAGTCTCCCTTGACTCAGGAGCCCTCAGCTGAGCTTACCTAATAAACTATTTCTTTACCCTCCTGTGTCTGGGGTGTTTATGCTTAGCCGTGTTTGATTCAGTGCCTAACAGTAGCTCTCTCATATTTGCTGTAAAAAAGGGGGAGGGGGAATATGTTAGGAACTGTGTTCTCATTACTCTATTTCTGGCCTGCTCTGGTAAGCTGCTGAATATTTGCCTAATGAGTACGGAGGGAATGGAAGAAAGTCCTTGACTGTTGACAGAGTTAATTTGTAGAAGTGTGGAGGTCACTCTTCGGCCACATTTGAGAAGCTTAGACTCTACTTGCTGGTAGATATATGCTTATAACCATGTGAGCCTGGATCAAACCTTCTTTTGTTACTGATTGCTTCATGTTTTACATAAAAGTCTGGTTCTAAATAGACTCAGGCGCCACAGTCCAGAGAGAGAGGCTATGAAACTTCCATCTGAGTTTCAGCTTAAGTGCCAATCATTACCCTCCCCCTCAGGACCATATGAACACATCACTGCTGACTTGAGACAGCCAGTGTCTCAGATGGCATCTTCTCACTCCCTCCAACTTGAAGCAGGCATTTCACACAAAGTCCCACCTATAGAAAGTTCAACTCAAGAAGGAGTTGCACAGATTCAATTTTTTCATCTTCTTGGTAAACAGGCCCCAAAATTTCCAATATACACAGATTCCAAGTTTTCCAGTGAAGTATCATCTCTTTTAAAGAAGTCCAAATTTCAATTTTCAAAACCAAAGAGCCAAACTTGTGATTCTTGCAACTTTTCCTCTTCCCCGAGTTGGCCAAATCTGGGGCTGCTGAGCTTCCTTACCAAGCCCTTGATAGCCTTTCTCACCACACTACTTTTCTTAGCTATTATTTTTCATGCCTGACCCCACTGCTTCTTTTCACACTTCTCCTCATGGTGAGCATGATCTGAGCTCTTTCTCCTTTTTTTCTCCTGGGCACCCCTTTCCAGCTGTGCCCCATCACCCGTACTTACACTACTGAGTTGGGAAGAATTTTGGTTGCCTTGTTTTAATTTCATTTCTGGCATTTTCCCTTATTGTTTAACTTTTAATCTCCCAAAACAATGGGTTGCATACATTTTTCAGTTGGAAATATGTTGTGGTGAAAACAAAAATGGTTCCATAACATGGCAGTGGTTCATTCAGGAAATACTTGAGTGCTTTACTGAGATGCCTCAAGGATAGTGTTCATGGATTTCCCTTAATCACATGTAGGAAGTGCTGGCATGTGGTTGAGCAGTGTAAATTCATGTCCAGTAAACATTGCAGTTCCTGGAAGGAGTCTTGTATGCTTCTCATCCTCTCTTTTATTCCCCTTCAGCTCGCAACACACACTTTCTCAAGGAACTGCTGTTAAAGCAAAAATTTCTCCATACCTGGCAAACTTTTAGACTGATGTAGTAAAGAAGTCATAGATATGCTGGTTAATGTCACCGTGTTCACTATGCTTTTACAAACTTGTGTACAGAGAGTCTTACCAGTGATCAAAAATTTCAAGCTATATTCAACTGTGAACTGGTAATGTAGAATTAATGCTAGCATTATTTGTGGTACCATTTTGTTATGCTTAATCAGAAGGACTGGAAATGTAAAGACAATTAAATATTTAATGTATGGTAGGTACACTGCATACTCTTGTTGCCTTACATAATTTAAGCTCAATACACCTATCATCTTCCTTCAACTTTAAATTTGCTGTTATGACCATTGATGAGCTCTCCAGTTGAATCTACCATGTTTTTGTTCTTTTCCATACTGAACTGAGCCCCACTGTACTTTGTTACTATTCACTGAGTGAATACCCCATGCCTTCCTTTAATCTTATGGTAGATACTCCATAATAATCTTGAATGAATACTTTTTGGAATGGAATGGATTAAGGTAGATAGGTAGGTAGGTAGGTGCATTTCCAAATTTGTGAATTTTCCAACCACCACTTTTCTACTTTGCTCAAGGAAATAGTAGATTGACCACTAAATCAAGAACTGACCTAACCGTGGACACAGGTAGATTAGTCCCAGCTTGTCTTCCACTTCCCCATCTTTTCCTTATAGAAGGTATAATTTTGGATTTGGTTTCCTTTCTCCCTCACATCTCTGAGTGTCTGGTGGGCCCAGGTAAGTCAGAAGATGATGCCAGAGTAGAAAGATGTGGTTAATAACCAGTATCTTGAGGGGAAGCTATTTGAAGTGAACATGAGTACGAACCTGGATGGCCCTGTGTGGATTCAACTAACTTGTTTAGGATCAAGTTGAGCCCCAGCTGCACTATGGCTTCATGCTGATACACTCTGCCTCCTGAAGTAATGATTGCATGTTTGCAATAGAGTATCCTTTACATATTGCTTTTTGCTATAGAGCTGTCTGCTGCACATATCCACTTTAATATCAAGTGTAACTCTGACTGGTGTGATGTGGTGTGTTCTGCAGTTTGTGGAAATATGTGGTCTGCTTTGACCTTTATGATGGATCTTCCAGGACTGTCTGCCTGGCCTCCCTAAAACCATGTCTGCTAGTTACAGAAAGGTAAGGAGGCAGTCTAATTTCTAAAGCCTCCGTTGTCTGGAAGTTTCGGAAACCTCTCTTGTCAGGCCATTTTCTTAGCCTGAGAGCCACTGGTTTAGAATTCTTTTACTTTTGACATCAAATAATTTATTTAAATATAAATTTACATCTTTGTAATTCCCAAGATTCACCCCCCCACCCTCCCTGATAATTCCCCCTCTGTCACACCCCCCCACCTGGAGTTGTGTACTTCAATTTGGTTGTTAGCTTTTTTTGTTTGTTTAAAAGTTTGTTTTGTTTTTGACTTTTGTTCGTAGCTTTTTGTTTATCGTTCCCAAGTCCAATATAATAGTGAAACCATTTGGTGTCTGTCTTCATGTTTTTGAAATGTTCCTGCTATATGATTTCTTCTAGGTGTGTCCATGTTATCATAAATTCATCTAATTTGTCATTTTAATTGATGAGTAATAT
Source organism: Uropsilus gracilis (assembly GCA_004024945.1). Lineage (NCBI taxonomy): Eukaryota > Metazoa > Chordata > Mammalia > Eulipotyphla > Talpidae > Uropsilus > Uropsilus gracilis. The sequence goes on from PVHY01027451.1 coordinate 12,740, forward strand.
TCCATTGTATATATGTATATATACAATGGAATATTGTATATTGGAATATATACAATGGAATATATACAATGGAATATATATATATATATATATATATATATATATATATATATATATATATACCACATCTTTTTCATCCACTCATCTGTTCTGGTATATATACATATATATATATATATATATGTATATATATTTATATATACCAAGTCTTTTTCATCCACTCATTTGGGTTGTTTCCATGTCCTTGCAATGATAAATAGTGCTGCAATAAACATGCGGGTGCAGGTGTCCCTTTGTACCCATACCGAGGTCTCCTTTGGCTGTAGGTAGATTCCTAGAAGAGCCATTGCTGGGTAAAAGGGTAGTTCCATTTTCATTTGTTTGAGGGTCCTCCACACCACTTTCCATAGTGGCTGGACCAGTTTACATTCCCACCAGCAGTGTAAGAGTGTTCCTTTCTCTCCACATCCACATCAGCACTTGTTGTTGCCTGTTTTTTTTTTTTAATGTGGGCCATTCTCACTGGTGTAAAGTGATATCTCGTTGTGGTTTTGATTTGCATTTCCCTTATTGCTAGTGACATTGAACAATTTTTCATGTGCCTGTTGGCCATTTGTATTTCCTCTTTGGAAAAGTGTCTTTTTAGTTCTTCTCCCCAATTTTTGATTGAGTTTCTTGCTTTGTTTTTGTTTAATTGTGTAAGTTCCTTGTGGATCTTCTTTATTAAGCCCTAATCACTCTTGTAGAGGGCAAAATTTTTTTCCCCATTCTGATAGGCTTCTCTTAGTTTTTTTCTGTTGTCTCTTTTGCTGTACAAAAGTTTTTTAATTTGATGTAGTCCCATCTGTTTATGTTTTCCTTTATTCTTTTGCTATCTGTAGATGTTTCTAGAAAGGGATTTCTGAATTGTAATTCATAGAGGGTTTTGCCCAAGTTTTCTTCTATGTATGTTATGGTTTTGGGTCTGACGTTTAAGTCTTTTATCCATTTTGAGTTGGTTTTTGTGCAAGGTGTGAGGATGATGTCTTGTTCCATTTTTTTGCAGGTTTTAGTCCATTTACCCAGCACCATTTATTGAAGAGACTATCTTTGTTCCGACGTAAAATTTTCCCTCCTGTGTCAAATATTGGTTGACTATACATGTGTGGTTTTATTTCCGGGCACTCAATTCTGTTCCATTGGTCTGCTTGTCTGTTGTATCAGCACCATGCTGTTTTAATTTTTATGACTTTGTAGTCTAACTTCAAGTCTGAAATAGTTAGGCCTTCATTCTCTCTTTTTTTGGCTAGCGGGCTTTTTGATATTTGAGTCTTTTGCTATTCCATATGAACTTCTGTAATTGTTTTTCTATCTCTTTAAAGAATGTCGTTGGAATTTTTATAGGGATTGCATTGAATCTGTAGATTGCTTTGGGAAGGATGGTCATTTTGATGATGTTAATTATTCCAATCCATGAGCAGAGGATGTCTTTCCATTTCCTTATATCTTCCCTTATCTCTTTTAGCATTGTTTTAAAGTTTTCTTTGTATAGATCTTTCACGTGTTTTGTCTGGTTTATTCCCAGGTATTGTTTTGGGTGCGATGGTAAATATTATGACATTTTTAATTTCTTCTTCTTCTTGACGTTGTGCATATAGAAAGGCTACTGACTTCTGTGTGTTGATTTTGTTATCGGCTACTTTACTCAACTATTTTATGGTCTCAAGAAGTTTTTCTGTAGATTTTTGGGTTTATCTACGTAAAGAATCGTATCATCTGCATATAACGATAGCTTCAATTCCTCTTTTCCTATTTGTATCCCTATTATATCTTTCTCTTGCCTTATTGCCCTGGCTAGAACTTCCAGTACAATATTAAAAAGTAGTGGAGAGAGTGGGCATCCTTGCCTGGTTCCCGACATTAATTGGAATGGTTTTAGTTTTTCCCCATTGAAGATGATGTTTTCCCTATTGAAGATGAGGTTTGTCATATATGGCTTTTATTATGTTGAGGTATGTTCCTTTGATCCCCAATTTTTCAAGGGTTTTTATCATAAATGGGTGCTGTATTTTGTTGAATCTTTCTCTGCATCTATTGATATGATAGATGTGTGGTTTTTCTTTTTCTTTTTGTTGATGTAGTGGATTATATTAATTGTTTTCCGGATGTTGAACCATCCTTGTGCCCCTGGGATAAATCCCACTTGGTCATGGTGATTAATGCTTTTTAAGCATCGTTGGATTCTATTTGCTAGGATTTTGCTTAAAATTTTTGTATCTGTGTTCATTAGGGAAATTGGTCTATAGTTTTCTCTCTTGGTGCTGTCCTTATTTTGGTTTCAGTATGAGTGTAATGTTTGCTTCATAGAATGTGTTTAGAAGCTTTTCTTCTTTCTCAATTTTTTGGAAGAGCTTTAGTAGTGTAGGTGTTATTTCCTCTTTAAATGTCATGTAATTCATTTGTAAATCCATCTGGTCCTGGGCTCTTTTTTTTAAGGAGGGTTTTTACGACTCCTTCAATTTCAATGTTTGTGATTGGATTCTTTAGGTTTTCTATTTCTTCTTTTTTCAATTTTGGGTGGTTGTATTTTTCCAAGAATCTGTCCATCTCATCCAAGTTGTTGTATTTGTTTCCATATAGGTGTTCATAGTAGTCTCTGATTATCCTGTGGATTTCTTTTGTGTCTGTTGTAATTTCTCCTTTTTCATTTGTGATTCTGCTTATTTGAGTGTTTTCTCTTCTTTTCTTTTTTTTATTTTTTTATTTTTTTCCCTTTTTCTTTATTTATATATAAATTTCACAACTTTTTAATCTCAAGGGTTTGCCTCCCCCCCTCCCTCCCCTCCCTTCCCCCCTTTTCCCTCCTGTTCATAGTTGTGCGCTTCATTTTGGTGCTTCGTTTGTTTTGACTTTCTTCAAGGCTTTTATTTATTTTATTTTTTTTCACTATATCCCATATATTAGTGAAACCATTTGGTTTCTGCCTTTTTCTTTGTGGCTTGTTTCAGCTAATATGATTTCTTCTAAATGCATCCGTGTTGTTATGAAGTCTTCAAATTTGTCATTTTTAATAGTCCATCGTGTATATATACCACATTTTTTTTCATCCAGTCCTCTGTTTTGGGGCATTTAGGTTGTTTCCATGACCTTGCAATTATAAATTGTGCTGCAGTAAACATCCGGGTACAGGTGTCCTTTTGTACTCACATTGAGGTCTCTTTTGGGTAGATTCCCAGAAGAGCAATTGCTGGGTCATATGGTAGTTCCATTTTCATTAGCTTGAGGGTCCTCCACACCCCTTTCCATAGTGGTTGAACTAGTTTACATAGCCACCAGCAGTGTAGTAGTGTTCCTTTCTCTCCACATCCTCGCCAGCAATTTGTGTTGCCTGTTCTTTGGATGTGGGCCATTCTTACTGGTGTAAGGTGGTATCTCATTGTGGTTTTGATTTGCATTTCCCTTATTACTAGCGATGTTGAGCAGTTTTTCATGTGCCTGTTGGCCATTTGTATTTCCTCTTTGGAGAA